>ML367038.1:0-42179 GCA_005239505.1 Nicotiana paniculata | reverse complement strand
AAAAAAATGATTTCATAGATGGATTTCTTTTCTCCTTGAATTTCTAAAAGCTATCAAAGCTCAATTCGGCGTTTGTCGTATGCTGGGTCGCTGTCGATTCTGCTTCTGCTGAGTTTCAATTAATAGGTTACTGGCATGTATTTGGCCTCTTTCTTCTTCTAAGTTTAGTTCTTGAGTAGAGAGGTATGTTCATCACAAAAGTACTCTGAATACCTGGTTTCGTTAATAAATCATGATGTCATTTGGTTCATGAATTGTTATTGATGTTCGTACTTTGTATTCTGGGTTTATTGGTGCGAACTGAAAGTGCAGTCAACTCAGTGGAAATGAAATGAATTTCTGTTTTTAATGATTTTTGTGTAAAGGGGGTTGGTGAATTTTAGGTTCGGTTTGATTTTGTGTCATTGTTTTTGCTTCTGAAACATACACTCATCTTTGATTAAGTGTGTTGATATAAATATTCAATATAGGTTAGATTCAACTGTATAGGGATCTTTGATTACATAGAAAATGGTATGAATGGGTGTTAAAGCATTTGAATGTATTTTAGTTAAAGTAATCTCATGCTTTCTACTCTTATGCGTTGCATTTGAACAGTTTAAGAGGAATAAGTTGTGCTTATTTTCCTTAATAATCTAACTACCTGAGTTATATAAGAAGATCCAAATATGTATGAATTTTGGGGATTAAACCAAAAGTTACCAAGGTCCGAATTTAGAATAATACTAATGTTTCGAATCATGAATTTTGTTTACTGTTAATTCCATATGGATATATATTGTGTCTTGTGAAATATATGTCATTGAAATATGCTATCCTTCTATTTTTTTAGTTCTCTTATTGTATTTTTTTTTTTTTTAAATTATTGCCATGTGTTTATGTCATTCTCTTTGTAAAGTTACATGTTAAAAATATTGATTAAGTTTTGTATATAATCTGTTGAGTTGGGTTTAAGTTGCGTACATAATCTGTTGAACAACTTATGAACATTCCTAGCCTGATTTAAGTGATTACTAATAAATCATCACGACTATGGGTACGGCTCCCGTGGCACATTTGTGATACGTAAATCCCATTCGGGCGCACATTTATGTGACTCGACCATAACTTCAAACAATATTAAATCACATGTTACAATCGCGGGTGCATTTCATGTGACGCGGTTGCGATGTATCCAAAACAACAAGTGCACGCCATCGTGACTTGTTCCAAGATAAGTCCATAAATATCAAAAGTGGTTTATATACATATCCCGTAATCTAAAATACCACTTTTAGATAAAGATTCTAAAACTTAGAGAATAATTGAATATCGCCTCAAATAGGCATTTTTAATCGTCATGACCATAGTCATGACTATATAATCTACGCTCGGGTGCGGCAACTCATGTCCCCGACTCTAACTCAAAATATTAATTAAAATAAACATGTTGTAAATCGCGGGTACATTTCATGTGGCGTGGTTTGCAACGTGTCCAGATATAACAAGTGCACGTCATCGTGACTTGTATTAAAATAATTCCATAAATGTTAAAAACGGTCAAAAGGTAAAAAGGCTAAAATGCACAATAGGTTTAAAATATGTAAATAATCAGATAATTAGGCCAAATATCAATAGTTAAGCGACCGTGCTAGAACCACGGAATTCGGGAGTGCCTAATACCTTCTCCCGGGTTAACAGAATTCCTTATCCGGATCTCTGGTTCGCAGACATTTTAAACAGAGTCAAAATTTACTCGGTTTGGGATTTTAATAAATAAATGGTGTCCCGGAACACCGTAAAAAATCCGAGTGGCGACTCTGAAATTAATAAATAAATTCCAAATCCGAATAATGTCACTTAAAGTGGAAAAACTCCCTTATTACCCCTTCATTATCCCGGGGGTGGAAAAAGGAGGTGTGACATAGGGCAACAACAGAAGATGGTGAAATCAGTATAAATGGACCACAACCAAGTGAACAGCCTCCATATGATACTGTAATTGGTGGAGAAGGGGTTTCTGCTAGTGGTGTTAATTTAGAAGAGGAAGTTACTAGTGGAGAGAACCTGAATGGTGGAGAAGAAGCACAAGGAACTCCAGTAGACAAGAAGCACAAGGAACTCAATTAAGTCAACCAACTCAAAGGAGTTCATTCTGTGATGATAGAACAACAATTGTTCCTAAGAAAAGAGCAAAGGCACCAAGTGCAGCTATTAGACCTACAAAAGGTTTATTTCCAGATGCACTCCCTCAAACTGCTCCCAGGGGAAGAGCCCCAAAACCAGAAGCAGCAAGAGAATCTTCTTCTGCTGGGAAAAGGGGAAGGGAACCTCCAGAATCATTTGCTGCTTCAGGAGAAAAAAGGGAAAGAACTGTTGGCTTTGGATGCTACACTAACACAGAGAATGGAAGGATAGTATTCAATGTAAGGTTTCTGATTGGCTTTATGATTTACTTAGGCTGATTTCTGGATTGGTTTTTGGTTTTTGTATCCTGGTTTATAGTTATATTAGCCTGGTTACTTATTTCTAATTGACTTTCTTATTTATTCCAATTGCAGCCTGATTTGTCAAGTGAAAGGGTTGTCAACCATGAGACTAGAGTAAGTAGCAGCACAGATGTGAATCTGGATGATGGAATTAGGTTGCCAGGACTTAGATGGAATGGGAGAGATGCAATTACTTCTTCGCAACTGCAGCAAATGAGTGCAAGTAGAAGGAACCAAGTTGGAACACAAGCATCATCTCAGTTTTCAACTCAAGTGATCATGGATAAACTAGCCAAAAAAAATAGTGACCAACAACACTTTTTCAAGTTGAATGTAATAGGCATCATTTATTTTATAATAGGCAGAACTTCTTTATGTAATAGACAGCACTTCTTCAAGTTTATGCTGTATTTTATGTAATAGGCAACACTTCTTTTGTTGAATGTAGTTTTTGTTAAAAACTTACTCAAGTGTTGAGTGTAGTTTGTTGCACTAAGTATATTTTGGCAGAATTGTTCCATTACTTCTCTACATAGAGTATTTGCAACACCAATTTTAAGCAATAAAGTAAGGCAGAAATAAATATACATTGCATTGATTTTGGAGTATCAATTACACAAATATGATCCCTATAATCCCAAGTACAACATCAATGAACAAAAGTAGAGCAAGAATATTTTTCTAGATTACAATTGCATTTTCCCCAGTTAACTCGCCTGAATTACAATTGCATTTTCTCAGAAACTTGGTTTAGTCCATCATCAAGGTTCAGTACATCAATAGGAGCAAGAACATGAATAAAGCCATATCATTAACGCCACAACAACAACAAACATCACTTTGTTCTTCCATTTTTTTGCATGATCTCTCTCTTGATCAAATGCCTTCACTCTCTTTAACAAACCCCATATAACTCTATTCGCTTGCTCAGGAAACTCGTCCTCAAACCATATAAAATATTTACATCCACCATTGTCCTTAAAAAAAACTAATATAAATCAATGGCAGAAAATTCGTATAAAGAATTTGTTCAGGAATAGGCTTACTTTTCTAATTTTGCATACAAAGTACCTTCTTCCTGGGTTAGCAGCACTCCATGAAATTTTCATTTCACATGGACGACCACATCTTCAACAATTTCGGTATTTTGGGACATTGTTCGAATAGAAATTAAGAGATGTAGCAGGAAAGATTACGTAAATAATTCGACTAAGGAGGATGGAGTTCTTCAAATTGAAAAAAAAAAAGCTCTGATTTTCAGTTCTTGATGAATAATTTAGCTCAATTGAAATGGAGAGAAATTAGGACTTTTTTAGGGCTTGGGAGAAGATAACAATGGTGAAAGGGGTTAAAAACAAGAAAAAATAACATGGGCGGGGTTTATTACCGTTGGAATAGTCCATGTCAAGTTTTTTTAGGGCCCTCACGCGCTACACATATGTGATTCCCACGCATGGTGCCCCGTGTGTGTTTTGTGTCTAAGTGGCACAATAGTAACCTTGTTATGGGGTTCAAGTGGAACATAGTCAAGAAAAAGTGTCAAAGTGAAAAGTGACGACAAATTTGATGGTCTGCCGATGTATTATGCCATTTTAAAAACTAAGAAGGCGTTATGTGTTTTTCAACTTCTCGTTATTAGGGAAAAGCATATAATCATAAATTTCTCATTTTATGAGAGACTAATACAATTTATTAGCCAAAATACTGTTAATGTTTAATGTTACTCCTCGCGGAAGTGTCCTTTTACATAATCAAGAAAGAAAGAATTTTATTTTGCCAAAATTTTCCCCTTATTTATTTATATATCCCAATGTGGTAAGGGTAATGTGCAAGTTTTAATTAAGGATAATTTAGTGAATATGTATTTTCTTTTATGGGAGTTAGTATTTTCTTAATGAATGTGCCAAATGTCAAAAAGTTACTTATCATGAACAAGAGGGAGTATCAAATAATTTTCTCAATTTGAGCATCAAGACATTAAATGTAAAATAAAAAATACCGGAAATATCTTTTAGCTTCATTTTAATTTGATTAATTTGATGTGTAATGTTTTTTTATCTGGGTAGTTGAAAAAAGAAACCAAAATGAAAATAAATACTTTCATTGTTTTAATTTATGCGAACATATTTGCCTGGACACGAAGTTTTAAGAAGAAAAAAAGAAATATTTTGAAACTTTTGATTTTAAACATGCCATAATATTTGTATGACACTAAGACGTTTGAGCCTCGTAAATTTTAGCATATATAATATAACATTTATACTACTATAAAAACTTGTTATTAAAATAAAATAGCAATTCAAGTCAAATTATTTTCGAATTTGGAAAGACAACATTCATTTTAAACAAACTAATAACAAAGTATTGTCATTCTTTTAGAATAGTGGGACTTATTAAAAGAAAAGAAATGAAATGAAAGATGAATCACCATATTCTTCTTCTCCATCTCGACCACCACTTCTATTGGCTTTTCTCTAGCACCACTATTAAGAACAGTGGAGTTTTCGATCAAGATCTTCTCGCATCACTTGTTTGGGCTCTCGCTCTAGTAGGTAATCACTCCCTTCTCAGAGAACTGTACGTACGTGAGACTTCCACCTCATATGACTCCGTCCCGAGCTTCCTACCACTTTCCTCACATATCACGTTGTCACTAATTGTAGTTTTCTTGAAAGCAAATATCCTCATGAGAAATGCCCATGCTTTGTTCTTCCTCCTCTTATTATGGCTTCTAGGGTTTGAGTAGTCTTCATCAACAAGTCTCATAGATTGGGAAAGTCTCTCATAAGCTGTGTTACTAGCAATTCCCAAAGGAATCAACTCTGAGGCTAATAGCGTGCTTCTGCATCTTCCTAGCTTTCTAATTGACAAATTTCTCTCTAGCTTCAAGTTTCCATCCATATTTTGTTTGATCTTTGCTTGGCTATTACTCTTTATGCTATGACATTATTTCTCTCTAGGAGATTAGTGTTTCTTGGTGGGTACGTGTAATATTTTACAATTGATACTTGTTTATGTAATATTGGAAAAATATTATTTTGTTATACATTGTTCAAAGTGGTTGGCAACAAACTAGCTAGCTTGTGTTTTGCATCTTTGACTTGAATTTTGTCACACAGTATATGTACGTAGTTTTTTTTCTTAATTAATTATTGAAATTTATTAAGAAATAGAGAAAATACAAAGAAGGAGGGCTCGACCAATATCCTAAGGGGTCGTTTGGTATGAGGTATAAGAAGGTACAGTGCTGATATAAAAATTTAATACTACATTAATGCTTTGTTTGGTTAGCAAACCTGATATAAGTTATCCCGAGATTAAAATTAGTACCGGGATAACTTATACCTTTTAGGGGGTAGGGTAATTAGTGTCGGGATAACTTATACATTCTTCTTAGAAATTATGCAATTGTCAGTTTTAATACAACATACCAAACAGTGGATAAAAAACAATAGTAGGATAACTAATCTAAGTACAACTTATCACGGCATAAGCCGTATTCAAACCAAACGACCCCTAAGGGGTCGATTGGTACATGAGATGAGATATATCGGGATATCCATAGGTGGGATATCCCATGAGATCAGTTATCCCACCTTCCATATATGGGATAACTAATCTATCATTTTAGTGTAGCTAATACCTCAAACCAAACATGAGATAAAGTTAATCCCAAACGTTATCCCGCGATTATTATTCTTATCCCATGTACCAAACGACCCCTTCCTTTGGTATGGGTCAACTGTAACGTAGGTCGAATATCCATGAAATAATACTATTAAACCAAAATTTATGTTGGAATTACTTATATAATTGTCTTTAAATACTTTCATGCATTTTCATATTGCTAATATATGTGTATTCTTATTTAATATTTTATCCCTCATAAGCATGAGAATATTTAATATTGCCACCCTGCACAAATTGCAAAAATTATTGTTTCTTACATGATTAACCTAACACCGCATTAGCTATGTGGAGATTGTTTTTGTAACACCTTCAACCAAATATTGTATTGTTTC
The DNA here is from genome assembly GCA_005239505.1 of Nicotiana paniculata. Lineage (NCBI taxonomy): Eukaryota > Viridiplantae > Streptophyta > Magnoliopsida > Solanales > Solanaceae > Nicotiana > Nicotiana paniculata. Next base: position 35,689 of record ML367038.1, on the reverse strand, counting down.
TGTAACACCTTCAACCAATCAAATGACCCCTTAGAAATCAAAGTTCAGAAAAAATAATTAAGGGTATAAAATAATACTAGCTTATCTGATGGCATGATTTTAGTTTTCTTGCTTTCCTGTCACTTTGATCAAATCTACAATTGTAAATTAAGTTATCAGGTATATTACTCCTTTTGTACAATTTTATGTAACACAATTTTATTTTTAGTCTATTAAAAATAGAACTAAATCTATTTATATTTATAAATAATTTAACTTTAAACTTTTGTTTTACGCTTAGTGAGATGATTTATAACCCCACAAATGTATATATATACTAACTTATTTTAGACCACAAGTTTCAAAATTATTTCTTTTTTAAATACTCAATCAAATACCGTCACATAAAATAAAATGAGACGGGGTGTATATATATATCCAATTCTATTTGTAGTGCGTACAAACTAGAGAATTAATACGCTCGTAACCATATTGCTCTTCTACTATTCTCAACTACTGCATCAAATTAATGATTGCTGGCTTAATTATTGCTCTTTTAGGGAATACGCTCCTAACCAAGTTTGTTTAAATGTGCTATTTTTAATTTAAAAGTCACTCAATCAAAGACCCAATAATACTTCAAAAATGAGTAGAAGAGAAACAGAATATATGGGTTCAAGTTTTTCAAGTTGGTAAGTTGTACCTCTCAATACAAAATTACCAATCTCAACAATTAGTGGTGGTCATTACCAAAGCCATTTTTAAAAAAGAAGAATTAACTCAAATAGCCGGTGGAAGTATAATATATGTATAATGTATGTATTATATATGCATAATTATTTATAATCAATATATAATTTATGTATATGACTAGAAAAAGTAAACAATAAATTCGACTGGCTATTTGTGTAAAGATCCCGCANATATTAAGCATAAATATACATATGATATACAAAATCAATATATATATATATATATATATATTGATTTTGTATATCATATGTATATTTATGCTTAATATACAAAATATATATATTTGCCGATATGTTATTTTTTGGTCGTCCCAAAAAAATAATTAAATTTCAAGACATTTTTGCTGATGGCCCTTAATTATAACAGAGTGACCTCAATAACAACAACAAACCCATTATATTCTCAAATTAGAGCAACCTCAATCGTCGTATTTAGACACCAATATGTAGAAGCTTCTGGAATATTCGCCTTGTATAGTGTTACTGATGAGAATATTTTGTGTGCTTTTCTAAATCCTAATGATGCATGCATTTGGCATAAATATTTTTCAATTCTATAAATCAAGACTTCTAAGGACTCATGAGTTGGTAATTTGTCACTAAGTAGTAAATTATATATTTTAGTTGATGGATATTTTAAATACCTCTAAGAAATCACTGGCCACACAATATATTTGGACGAATCCATGATTTAAATCTTATGAGAAAATTTTTTGGTATTGAACTTATTATATATTTAAAGTTATGAGTTCATATCTATTATTTTTGTAATTTTAATGAATTTTTATATATAAATTTTTACTCCACATCGAAAGTTATGAGTTTAATTGAACCGTCCACAATGCACTACATCCACCTCTGCTTACAAGGGGTCTAATGAACACAGTTGTTAATTCATAGATCTATGCTTGTTTGGACGTGAAAAGAAGGATACCACTACTTAATTGTCCTACCACTCCTCTCTCTCTATCTCAAGTTCAAAATGAGCATTTCAATAAGAATGCCACTGCTTCTTTGTCAAACCACTCAAAGTTTAATTATCTTATCACTTACAAATTACGGAATCTAAATCCAAAGATATTACATTTAAGACTAAATTTGATAATTAAGTCTTTACGTTGTATGCACTTACAATGTATAGATATAGTAAACCACTCATTGCCTGCAAATGCTTCTCATTGTCGACTATTTCAACTAATTTTGTTCAACCGCAGCTTCATGAATTTCTATCAAAATTAAAGCCCAGAACTATTATGCGCTAGATAGTAAATACAACTACTACATCAATTATCATGTCATCTAATTTTAAACATTTTCAATTTAAGTTTCGAGTTTCGAAGCACCTCAGTCATCGTGAGACGATATGGCATAGTTCACAATGAATGGCTATACATTTATAAACCTATGTATTGATAAGAGATCAATATCGATCAATATAAAAAATAAGATCCAACTTCTTTGTGATATGAAGGGACCACCAGAAAAATATACACCAGATAACAAGATTACACAAGTCAGAAGACTTGTAATAGAACGCAATACTTTAGACTTAAAAGTTTCCTTCGAGAAGTTCTAAACTGGAGACTAGTTGCAAATGTTACAATTGCAGAACTTTTTTCTTAAACTAATACTACCTCCAGCGGCGGACCTAGCTCTCAGTTATGGGTCAGCCGAATCCAATAAGCTTCAAATCTTGGCTCCGCTTCCGAGTGTATAGTAAATAACTGCCAAGGCATTGTCATATTCTACAAATTTTGCCCACACAAAGAACAGGCACCATTGACACTCGGTAAATTTTACAAACTTTTAAAGGTAGCTTCCATCTAGTGTTTACTGACATGGAAAGCATCTTACATACATTAGTCGGCCTAAAGGCACATTGCAAGTAGACTTGCTTGAACTACAGATTGATCACTGCTCCTTGTTTCAGCGTGTTTGAATCTCGTAGAACAAATCCATGTCCAGATGGCATTTGTTAAAGCTAAGTAGACCTACTATACAATTTGTTAGGAAAATAAGAGGCATAGTTCTTTTAAAGCTCACTCGAATAGAGGCACTCATCAACAAGCTGGCGAAGATTTGGGTTCTCCATGGCAGCAGCAACCCGTTCTTTATCATTCAACTGCTTGTTAACTGCAAGAGAATGGTAATAGAAAATGTTTAAGATTGACGTGTTTTACTTAAGAAGCTGAACCAATTCTAGAAGTTCTGAAGCCCAGAGAGGAATTCATATTTAGTGCTACATTGGCGTACATCAGGAAACATAAATACTGCTTTCCAATGCTCCAGCATTTGCTCTGTTGTCTCAGAATCAGCATGCCATAGACAACTGCACAGAGCTTATATGATTTTCCTTGGTAGAATAGAATGCATTTTGCATGTTAACTTGTCATGGCCTGTTTTGTCTTCGTGAACAGACTCACTAGTCCATGTTTTCAACTCAGTGGAGAAGGTAACAAGTCATAACACAAGGATAGAAAGATTTGTCAACCCCATTATCAAATCATACTATAAATTGGAAGCATCCATGTTTAATAATTCAATGAAGCTAATAACAGACGAATTCAGTCAAGACTTCTATTGCAGCAATTAAAAATTGAATTTTCTATACCAATACAATTTTAAAAGTCAAATTCAAAAAAATAACTAGGTACTCTAAAATTAACTCTACCTGCATCTTCGTCCGCATGAGATCCGGGAGCCACTTTTATATCTACCTGTCACACCACAAAAATAAGCACTTCAGAGGAAATCAAACATAGAAGTAGTGCAGATCTGAATCACTATAGCTCTGCACATTGTCGTAGAAGTCAATCTTAGAATAGCACAATCTTAATTATCTTCCAGGAACTCATTGAATGCAGCAAACATAATTTGAGAGCTTTTGATGTATAATAATAGTAATCATTTGCACAATGACCTATCATTGTATTTCATTTTGCTTATCATGTTTTTAAGTTAAAGATAAAATTTTATCTATTATATGAGACTCCCAATTACGTGAAACGCTCTAACTAGGTTTCAGAACTCCTGTTATTAATAAAATCTTATATACTATGTGAAGACCACTTGAAAACTTGAGGATGAACTTCATGAATAGATCTCTCTATCTCCCCTTTTATCTTTATTAATCTTCTTGAGAAGGTAAGAGTCTCTACTTTTCACCTGCTCACTCCCTGTCTGATTTCTTCCTCTTAACTCTCTCCAATCTTTTTTCTAACAACCGTGGTCTCTAGACTAGCTTGCTCACACCTCGACTAATTCCAAGAGGTACCAACTACCTCCCACCAGCCCAGGTACGGGGTTTCTTAACTCTCTGCAATCTCAATTTTTTGGTACTACATCAACCTTTGGTGTCAATGTCCATGTTCTTTTCCTACTCATCATCAACTCTTAAACCCATCAGCTAATCCGAAAATATAGAAAAAGTGAAATACTTCAAAACTTCTACTAGATTAAGATTAAATCATATTTATTATCATCTCTTTGATGACTCAGCTCTTTATCTCCCTCTCTGTAGAACCCTGGTCAAGAATGAAGATTTCAGTATTATGCTTGCAATTGATTGTCAGATATATTCTTCCTCCTACATTGGTGGGTTTGAACATATATGTGAATAAGTGGAAGGATCAACCACCAAATGATAATCAACGAAGATAACTTTTACTTCATTAATCTGGATCTTTTGTGGTTGCACCAACTTTCCACTTATTGGAATTTGGAGTCGAATTTTCTTAGTGAATGATTTAGATGAAAGATATAACTATCAATATTTTGGGTCGTTATCTTTGATTTTATTTACTATCATCCTTCAATTAAAGCTAAGTTATTAGACATTAGTCAGAGATAGTTTAATCTTTTCATTAGAGACAATAAGAGTTCTACATTGTAGATCCTCCTTATCCTATAAATAACGCCCTTATATACGTCAAGTAATATCCTCATGCACTTCGTTTGGTTTGGAAAAACCTGAGGAATGAACAGGTTATGAATTGATAGCCTTTACTGCTCTCTTTGTTCCTCTCTTCTCCTCTTTCTCTCCTCTTAACATTTTTTAAAACCTTTTCTTATTTCTACTCTACCTATCCCATATACATTTCTAGCACTCCATAAGCTTTTTAAATCAACATTATTTTTTTGATCTTTAACAAAAGATGTTGGTGTAGACTTATCCATTCCACTGTTCCCCACCAGAAGATATTAAGTCACTCTCATCAAACTTCGAAATCTTGGCAAAGCAAATATATATATAGCAGATAGCAAACCTGTAAGAAGTGCTGGCTTCTTAACATGCCACTCAATCTCTATCAGCACTTAAAGTACAGACAATCTAGTATAACTGAATTTCAAGCATGAAGAAACTACAACTAGTGATAACTGATAACATGTGAGACTTTGATAAGACATAAACTAATTTTTAGAAATTAGAATAAAAATTTAATAACCAACTAACTATCAGAAAAAAAAACTAATAAGTAACTAACAAATAGGAAGCATGTTGAATGACCAAATTAGAAAGGAGAAGAAACAGTTTAGACTTTTCAGAAGGTAACCAAGATAAAGTACAGTTAGAACTTATCAGGTCAGCTAATTGATCTAGAAGGAAGTTAGCATAATCATAGTAGTTCAATTGTGACAATACAACTAAAGTTTTGTGGGGCGTCTTAGGATTTATAAGGAAAATTATAATATAAATTCTCAATGACAGAAGCGAAACTTTGAAACATTTAGATGAGAGTAAAAGTGATTTTTTTGTTATTCTTGCAAGTATTTATTGCAGGATGCTCCTTGAAAATAGAATTATACCAGTATGCTCTTTCGCAGTTATATGTAGACCAATTTACCCTGCTTATTTGAATCCATACATTCCTTTACTCGTTAAAATAGCAGTCCTCTGCTAAGCATACACGAGATGTTTCAGAAAAGTATAAAACAAAATATTTTTACTCAGCCTAGTTAAGTCAAATAGACCGTAAATGCCAATATATAACAGAACCTTTACTGCGATCAAAGTCAGATTAAGGAACACCACCTTAAAATGAGGAGGGAAGCAGTTCTTCAACTTTTCTCTCAAACAAAGGCCAATCACAGTTGCCATGCTACAGTGCTGGATGGTTGGGGTGAAAGTAATCCTGTGAACAACAAAAAAGGTAGATAAATAAGCAAAACCGACATGAGTTAGGAAAGTTAAGAATTATTTGTTGCTAGTTTTGTTGCTTTTTTTTAAGGTTTTAAAAAGCACGTTAGATAGCATCCATTTAATATGCATGGAGATAGGCTGGTTCTTAGCACATATGGGATTGAAAAGAGTGATGATTTCACTGGTAAAGGATGGCAAAGAATCATTGCAGAGAACTCCATTGTGTCTGTCTACTATTGAGATTTCGCTGGAAAAGGAAAAAAAAACAGCTTTTTAAGCGAGAGTCCAATTTGTAAAGTTAAAAGCTTTTTAAAAGGCTCTAGTGTGGGGGTTCTTTTCTGCTATTTCTTCTTGATTGACAACATTGCTCATCATAAAAGCATATTCATATAGCAAACCTATCCAGGTAACTTTTAACAGGAATGATTAAGCATGTTAGAAATCACTGCACACAGGTATGTATGTTCAGGTAAATCTGTTGTCAAATAATTCCAGATAGTGCAAAGTGAACTAAAATCGAGCAACCAAGTTTAACTCACAATACGTGGAATCATATCGCAGGCCTACTAGAGTGAAATCAGGGAGGTGAAACTCCATCCGAAAATGTTGACTCAATGGAGTTCGAATTCCAATCAAATATATGGCTTAATTGTTCACCTCTAAACAATGACCCAATAAACCTGACTCCAAAAATACACAGGATTTTTAGTGATTAAAATTTCAATCGCCATTCGCTAACCAGTAAAGATAAATTATATGAGTCACCAATCAGTTAATTGAACACGATATAGCTTAAATTTGCCATTTTTCTCCCTTGTACATATATATTGTTAAATCAGACTATTTGTCCGCCCTTACTTATCAACAAAAAGAATACACAAGCAATATGTTTTCTTTTTTGGATAATAATAGTTAATAAACAAGCAGATATAAGCAGTTAAGGTCACAAGTCAGTATTGAACATACAGAATGCGTCCAAGCTTCTCGTCAACGGTAATTGACTCTTCGGAGAGTACACTCAGCTGCTCTAACGAATACGGATGCTCTGGATCTCTTATATCCCTCACGAAATGTATAAAATTTTCAAAATCAAGGATCACTTCAAATTCAGCCACAGTAAATTGACAAACAATTAAAATAAATAGGAATATCCGTAAATCCAAATTAAGATAGTCAATCAAGAGAAAACAGAAACCTAAATAATCAGCTTACTGCATCAAAAATACCTGATTTCTCCTTTTCTTCTCATACACTTTGTAGAAAATTTCGAACTGAAAACGACGTCGTTTGAAACGCTAGCACTTACAAGAGGATCATACTAAATTCAGAGACATTTGAAAAAAAACTAAAATAAACATACTAAATGAAATACCTAGAAAATTTCAAAGTATGAGGAAAAAGGATATCATAAATGTCGAGAGCATCAATGGCGTGATGATCTTCAGGGCGAGCGATCCTCTCCTTTTTGGCGTGAACCACTGGGTTTGCATTTATCAGTCCCAAAGTCATCTCCTTTTTCACTGAAATACTGAAGCTAACAGAAGAGAGTTAATTACTAGTTAAATACTCCATCCTCTAATTGCGTACAAAGTTCACGGACTCCTTGTCTCGCTACTCGTCAAATCAGCGGCGCATTTTTGTAGTCAAAACGTCGTCCACTAGTGACACTCGTGTCGCTTATTCCTTGTAAACATTATTTTAGTTAATTACTTACATAACTAATTTACTCTCTCTCTTTCAGTTTATACGAGTCTATTTCTTTTTCGATCCGTTCTAAAAAGAATGACTTAAATTATAATTTTATCCCTAATGAGAAGCTTTTATAATCACACAAATAATATGAACCTTTGTTTTGATTTGTTTAGGACGACAAATTCCAAAAATCTTCATTTTTTTTTAAATTTCGTGCTCAGTCAAATAAGTACGCATAAATTAGAACAGAGGGGGTATATCATAATCTATCAAATTACATTAATAGTGGATTAACATGTAAGAATTAAGATTCACAAATACGCATTTCTTTTTTGCTAGTATGCACAAAAGATATTCCTTTGTTTCAATTTATGTCACGCACTTTCTTTATTAGTTCGTTCAAAAATATATATATTTAAAAATAATTTAATTTTAAATTTTTTATTTAATCTTTTATATCTATCTATATAATCTAATAAAACTTTTACCCCTTATGCTTTTAAAAACACAAATATCAAAAGTCTATTTTTTCTCCTAAACTTCATGTTGAATTAAACTAGCTAATATAAATAAAAAATGAAGGAAGTATAAGTAACAAGCAACTAATTCCAATTGCGTAATCAAAACTCTTCTTAAATTAAGAGAGGATGTGGCTGTGAGGTCTGTGAGTTGTGATAATGGTTCACTTTATTTGGTACTTCCTCCGGTCTATAATAAGTGATTTTTTTGGCTGTTTTTATAAAAATTAAGAAATTCATCTTTTAACGTTAAATAGCAATGAAATTGATCATATTAACTTTTATTATCTCGTCACATAAACACTCCTAACACATAATTTAACACTATTTACTCCACGGGTAATGTAGAAAAAAAATAATTAATTCATTCTTAAAATATGAAAAAATCACTTATTTTAAATCACAACAAAAAAATCAAAAAATTACTTATTGTAAATCGGAGGGAGTACAAATCATGAATATCAAGTTGACATCTCTACAGCGACAAAATACATCTTAACTGCTTGGACAAAATTATTAATTTCAGTGAGAGATAGCAAAGGTGCATAAAAGTCTATCGGACACTATAGAAAAATAAAAAATAAAAAATAAAAAAAGAATAATGGTTAACTTGTCAAAAGAGATTACACTCCATATCTATTAGGAAAAAATATTTCCAAAATACTAGTAGCTATTTACATTGTATACTTTTCGAGTGTACAATTAAGGTATACAATAGTGTACTCCAAATATTCTTATACCTTAATGTGAATCATATCGAAGGTATACAATATACATAACTGCTACAATGTCCTTCGTTTAAAGTAAATGTCACTTTTCGCTTGTCAAGAGTTAATTTAATTAACTTTTGAAGCAATATTTAATAAGATCAACTCAATCTTTAAAATTTAAATTTAAATTCAAAAACTATTTAATAAGTCTATAAGTTGCTACCTTATGCCAATATGATATTTTAAAATATTATTCAACTTTACATAGTTTGAATTTCGAAAAGCAAAAGAGTTACACATATTTTGGGATCAGGTCTCGATGTAAAAAGTGATTGTCGGAGTGGAGTTTTCTTCTTTTCTTCTTCTCGTACAATTTCAACAATTGGCAGTGCCTCTATCGAAGACGACGGAGTTGGAGCTGAGCAACTTGAATTTTCTGTTAATATATTTTAATGTATCTCGTTGTATTTCATTGTATTCATTGTCTTTTTTTAATTGTATTTCAATGTATCTCGCTTTATTCTATGTATTTCATTGTATTCATTGTCTTTTTTTTTCATTGTATTTCAATGTATCCCGATGTATTTTATGTATTTCATTGTATTCACTGTCTCGATGTATTCCATGAATGTATTCATATATATTTTTTAATTAATATGTATTATATAATTTCTCTAAAGATTTCTTTATTTTTGGGGTATTTTTCGGTTGAGAATCTTTTTGTATAACTGAAAATACAAATTTTGTGTGTTATAATTGAGTTTGTTGAGTTATATTAGGAGTCTATTATGTTAATTGATTCACTTTCCATTTAAAAACAATGTAATCCCCTGTTTCACGCCGTGAATACAGTCGAATACAATAATATGTCCAGCTGTAATCTCATATTTCACGCCATGAATACAGTCGAATACACTCGAATACAAAAATTTGTCTAGCTGTAATCCCCTGTTTCACGCCTAGAAATGCTACTGTATTCATGAATACAGTAGCTTAAATACATCGAATACACTATAAAAATCTGAAAACATAGTTATAGGAAGTAATATTGTAAATGGTAGCTACAACTAGCTAATAACCACTAAAACATAGTGATTTCTGAAAGTTTCTCAATATTTTACTCCGCATGGGTATTCATGAAAAGCCCCTATTTAGTTTGCACGATGAAAAGGTATTGGGCTCTGATAAAATCCAAGTAGAAGAATTAAGGAAAAATGATATTGTATAGCCGCTGTAAAATAATAGTCGAAAAATATATAAAATTTGATATATATATATATATATATTCTGTATGTTATATACAAAAATTAACAAATTTTATACACTTTTTCGGCTACAAGATGTAAATAATTTCTGGCACGTGTTGAAAGTGATAATATCCCCAAGAATTAACTCAAATAGTCGCCCGCCCAGTCGCTTAAACTAAAAATAGTTGATTAAGGTATAATATATACATAATTGTGTATAATTATATATAATAAATGTATAATATATGCCCAAAATGAATGTATAATATATGTTCAACAATTGAAGCCCAAAAAAGTTTGGCAGGAAATAACTTATCCCAATTTACTCCAAAATGAACAAAATTATTAAAGAAGCTCCATTACTGCCATTATCTCACAGGGGGTTCACCTTCAAAAATAATCAAATCTCGCCACTACCACCACAAAAATTCTCTAAATTTATCAATGACAATGTATATAAGTAGTATATCATGTCTATCAACGTATATCAATATCACACACCTATTTTATGGATATATACTTTCCCAAGGATTTTTATTTATCTACACTAGTTTTGAAACGTATTTACTCTCACTATTGAGGTTTTAACTTAATTACAAATCAATATGCAAATTACCAATTTTATACATAATAATGCATTATACTCTGATCTTCCATATTTTCTCTCCCTCTTCCACCCCAAAACTAAAATTATAAAACAGAAGAATGTTTGACATCTTTCTCCTAAACTACAACCACACTTTTACGAGAATAAAGAGTTTTGGCATCAACCAATTCCATTATCTTTTCTCTTTCTTTTTATTTTCTATTTTTTCTATGTTAAATAGTGAACAAATTATCACTTGAACGAGAGAAGATCGTTAAGTTCTTTTAGCTTTTTGGAATCAATAAGCAGAATAGTATTAATCAGAAGGAGCAGATTAAATTGAAAACTATGTTAATCCATTATAAAGTTTAGAAGCTTTGGATTCGAAAATTAAAATTTACAAAATTATTTTTTGTTTGGATTAGGTGTTGTTGTAAATGATTGAGAATACTCTTTGGAGTTTATATCTCAATTTTAAGACAATTTGGTGAAGCTTCGAGGCAGTTTTGGTTGAAATTTCAAATTGAAACTCTAAAAAGAAGATATAAACAAATTGTGTATATTTTGTATGTCGAGTGTAGAAACGGTATACGAAATATCTACAACTTACGTAATTGTATATAAGTTGTATATAAAAGGGATCTTTGCACAAATAGTCGGTTATATTTGCTATTTATTTTTTCTAGCCATATACACAGATTATACATTGATTATACACATGTAATACATAAGTTATGCATATATTATGCATTCGCTGGCTATTTTTAGTTTAAGTGATCATATGGTCGGTTATTTGGGGTAAATTCTTCTATATAAAATGTATGTTAATTTTAGTTTTTTACCAGGTTTTGTACCAAAAAAAAATGAATTTAAGTTGTAGATAAATTGTAGATTTTGACCGAGCTTGTATATATTTTGTAAAAAGTTTTAGATACTTTCTGTAAATATAAAAACTTGACAAAACCGGGTAAATCTCGTATATATGCGAAAAAATCCCGTAAAAATTGCATGGGGCGCCCTATTTGGTCGCCCATTTTTTAACTTGTACCCGTTTTATTTTTCTGTTTGCATACGTCTCCGTTTTTGTTAGCATTTTAAAAAGACAATTTTGCCCTTCTTTAATAAAAGACTATTGACAAAACTGTAGACTGCAGGACAAAACTTCAGCATGTGTTTGGTATGAAGTTTTAGCAAATGAACCAAATAACTTCAGCAGCATTAGCAAAAACTCATTAGAAAATTACATACTGCAAGATAAAAAATTAAGCATGTTTGGTTTGAAGTTTTAGCAAATGAACTAAAATACTTCAGCTTGTTTAGACTGAAATTTCGGATAAAACTCATGACAAAACTGTAGACTACAGGACAAAACTTTAGCATGTTTCGGTATGAAATTTTAGCAAATGAACTAAATAACTTCAGCATGCATTAGCAAAAACTCATTAAAAATTACATACTGCAAGACAGGAACTTAAGCATGTTTAGTCTGAAGTTTTAGCAAATGAACTAAAAAACTTCATCTTGTTTAGACTGACGTTTTGGATAAAACTCATGACAAAACTGTAGACTACAGGACAAAATTTCAACATGTTTTGGTATGAATTTTTAGCAAATGAACTAAATAACTTCAACATACATTAGCAAAACTCATTAGAAAATTACATACTGCAAGACAAAAACTTAAGCATGTTTAGTCTGATGTTTTAGAAAATGAACTGAAAAACATTAGCTTGTTTACACTGAAGTTTCAGATAACACTCATGACAAAACTATAGACTGCAGGACAAAACTTCAGCATGTTTTGGTATGAAGTTTTAGCAAATAAACTAAATAACTTCAGCATGCATTAGCAAAAACTCATTAGAAAATTACATACTGCAAGACAAAAACTTAAGCATGTTTAGTCTGATGTTTTAGCAAATGAACTGAAAAATATTAGCTTGTTTAGACTGAAGTTTCGGATAACACTCATGACAAAACTATAGATTGCAGGACAAAACTTCAGCATGTTTTGGTATGAAGTTTTAGCAAATAAACTAAATAACTTCAGCATGCATTAGCAAAAACTCATCAGAAAATTACATACTGCAAGACAAAAACTTAAGCATGTTTAGTCTGATGTTTTAGCAAATGAATTGAAAAACATTAGCTTGTTTAGATTGAAGTTTCGGATAACACTCATGACAAAACTATAGACTGTAGGACAAACTTCAGCATGTTTTGGTATGAAGTTTTAGCAAATAAACTAAATAACTTCAGCATGCATTAGCAAAAACTCATCAGAAAATTACATACTGCAAGACAAAAACTTAAGCATGTTTAGTTTCAAGTTTTAACAAATGAATTAAAAAACTTCAGCATATTTAAACTGAAAATTCGGATAGAACTTATGACAATGCTATAGACTGCAGGACAAAACTTCGACATGTTTTGGTATGAAGTTTTAGCTTCAATGTGAAATTTTTTACGAATGAGGTTGTAGATCACGCGATTAATACATGATGGAGGTTTTATATCTTTTATCAAGGGTATAATTATTATATTATTATGAATTTTTTATCAGGTGATTACCAAATCAATAATTTTTAAAAATATGATACATATTAAAAAGTGCATAAATATAGGGTAGGATCGCAAAAACCCCAAATGTCTCTTTATCAAACTTACATGCCCAAATTCCTTTATCTAGCATGGTTCGGGCCCAAATTCAGATTGACTCCAAATTCCCGGCTGAAGTTGACACCATTTTTCCCCATTTTCAATCGGCGGCGAAATCCGAACTGTGAGTTCCTTCTCTAATTCTTTGTTATATTTGCAATAATTTGTATGGAAATCTATTGTAGAAATTTCTTAATTCTTTATGACATGACTATGGTTCTTATTTGATAATGGGTCCGACTTGGTAATCAATTCTTATGAAACTTCAGCTATATGAAAAAGAGAAAGAGAGAGCTAGGCCATAAAAGATGAAATATTTATTGAGATTCCAGCACTTGGGATGAATTTCATTTACCAAATCATTCTGAAAATCCATAACTTTGTCCACCAATGATTAGACAAATAAAAAAAAATTACATAATATATTTATTTCTGCTGAAATTTGAAACCCGATCTCTTGTGATCTTCAATTTCATTGACCGCTAAGGCATATCCTTAGGTGCATTACGAGTTGCTAGCCTATGAGCGAGGTGAATGATATATCTGAATTTAACAAGTTTCAAAACTCAAAATAATAGTCGGAAAGCTAGGAAGGGGTGCTGGAATTAGTTATGCCGGGATTAGTTATACTGGGATATAGTTATGTTGAGATTAGTTATCCTGATATTATTTCTTATTGACTGTTTGGTATGTTGTATTAATCCTGAGATTGTGAATTTAACTGCTTTATCTTGATATACTTTTCCCAATATTAGTAACCAAACAAGGGATAAAGCTATACTAAATTTTTATCCCAGAATTATTTTGCTTAACCATCACACCAGACGAATATAGTGTCCTCAAGAACATTTGTAGTGACGCGCACATCCAATGTAAGAGACCATAGGCCATGCTTTTGCCTTTTGAGATGGTTGAGGAATTAGGTACCTTTTCCTCACTTGATGAGCGTTTTGATTTGCAGAAAATCTGAATACAGAAATCTGTTATTTCAATTTCGATTAGATCTTGACATCTGCTTTTACATAACACAATATTTTCCATTTTCTTTAAATAATTTTTCATCTCTCTACCTATTGCGAGACGGGTTGAGCGATGAAACAGAAAAGTTTTCATCTCCCTACCTATTTCATCTCACATCTTTTGCCAAGAATGCCAACATTTGATCCTGAATCAAACTTTGAGGAGTAGTTGATAATTTCGTGCAACTGCAACGTTAGAAGTTCGGAGTCTACCATGGATTAAAATTTAGGGATGGCAGTGGCGGGGGAGGGTGAGTTTGTCTTAACCCGCAAAAATTTTAACCCGCCTGCCCCACCTAGCTAAGTTTTCAGTTTTCAACCTGTCCTGCCCCGCTTAAGTTTTCTTTAATTATTCTTTTATTTTTAAAACAAACTAGTTTGACAGTTTATTTTTATTTTTTTTAAAATCAAGAGTTTAATGTTTTTCAAGCAATATTAAACTTTGAAATAGGTAAATTTGCTATATGCATACTATATTCCCGTCGTCCATGCTAAAGCTCCCATGATCTTGTCCATGCTAAAGCTCCCATTAAAGGAAATAATTTCCTTCCTTTCATCAATTCAAGTTTGCCGAGGGTTTATCGGAAACAGCCTTTCTACCCCGTTGGGGCAGGGATAAGGTCTGCGTACACTCTACCCTCCCCACCCCACTTGTGGGATTTTATGGGTTGTTGTTCGTCAATTCTAGTCTTTTGTCCTTCAACTTTTTACTCTATTGATGTAGCTTTTGATGCCAGTAGAAAATGTAGAGAATTTCTAGTGCTTTTTAATTTTATTTTATCTCATATGGATATACATGAGCTTAAATAGAACGACATTGATTCATCTCGTTGACCTGTTTGAATTTGAGGCATAGTAGTAGTTGTTACTGTTGTTGTCGATGTCGTTCTTATGGTGGTGGTGGTGGTGTTGCAGAACTCATATTGATGTAGCTTTCTGCGTATTACCTCCCATTTCAACGGAATTGATAACTTGTCCTATGGAAGCTAAGTTCTTTCGCTTTCTCAAGACTGTTGGAGTTGGTTTCAAGGCTAGGGCAGAATCCGAAGGTCGTCTCTTATGCCTAAAGCTAGGTAATAGCCATGAGGTTGAACTGATTGTTCCTCCTGCAGTTCGTGTGTTCTGTTTCAAACCCAATGTCATATGCTGCGCTGGGATTGACGAGGAGAGGGTGCAGCAGTTTGCTGCTGCTATAAGGAGTTGTAAACCTCCTGAAGTTTATAAAGGCAAAGGTATAATGTACATTGATGAAGTCATAAAAAAGCAGCAGGGAAAGAAATCAAAGTAAAGTTTAAGGTTAAATCTTGCTAGCTTGGGCTTTCTTCATTTTCTGGTGCGCACTAGTTCCTTTTTTTTGGTTATACATAGGGGGAAGGAGAGTGGGAAATGGGGGAGGGGAGTACATATGGGGTTTCGATCCCCTCACCTACACAAAGGGACAATCCGGTACAAGCATCAGTGGCTGGTTCCAAGGTTCGAACCCGTGACCTATAGATCCCGCGGAGACAACTTTACCGTTCCAGTCTTGCACATAAAGGGTGGAAAGAAACAAATTTGCATATATACACACACACAGACACATATATATAAACAGGGGCAGAGCTAGAGCATAAGAAGCAAGTTCGACTAATTTTGATTCAAACCCTGTATTTGTTTTAAGAAATTTATTTAATAAGTACTAATTATTAATTTCTAACCTAATAACTTAAAAGGACTAAAATTTCGAACTCATAAGCTTCAAATGCTGATTTCGGTAAACTATTGAATCCTCTTAAGATAGGTTCATATATTAGGTGAGACATTTTTACACTATTTTGTATGTCCTTAAATTTCTAACTTCGCTACTGCCTACACCACGTTGGCCTACCGAGTGAGCTATCCTAAATCCCTGGTGCAGTACGTGCTAGAACTAGAGCATTCTTCCATTGTACTGTAATAATCTTTTGCACAGATAAAGTAGTTGAAGGTCCTTTTACCATGGTCTGAATTGAAATACTGGGCTGTTTACTTAATATAATCTTTCCGAGTCTTTCATGCGTATGAGACGTACGTCTGTCTAGTCATGGTTTATATTTCGTAACACGCTAATAATGGACGCAATGAGATTGTCGAGAATACTAGCATGATTCTTGAGATGAGTACAATAATTGTTTTTATGATGAAATTTATCAGGGAACAACGTATTTTACTCGTAATCCTCCATAAGCATTAACGTTTTCTAGATGCCATAAGCCAACCCAGTTCTATATATAGATCTCTCTCTTCTTTATTGAAATATTTCGTTCTTACAAAAGGCCCTTTTATCGTAATATACTAGTTTAGATTTGGTTAAATATGTGTCGAACAGACGTTCTGGTCATACATCAATGCTCCAAACTAAACAAGGGAAGGCTCAGGCGAACATCACCACATACCCAGCATATAATGTCACACGTGAAGTCTGGGAAATACTTTACTGAGGTATAGACTGTTTCTAATAGACCCTCGAGCAAAGTGGGAGTTTAGAAAAAACCCATCGACGTGCTACACTAGAACATATTATTTATGACGTGTTCAACCTAAGCAAAAAACGTACAGAACTTAGTCGGGTAACCTACAAAGTCTAGATAAAAAAACAGTTGCAGAAAACAAAAGAAACATAGCAGTACTAACTATCTCAGCTACTCACAAGAAGAAGACCAACTTCAAAAGATGTCTGTGCGTGAAGATTTTATAGTTCTGTAGCGCGACTTCTCATTATGTTTCCAAGGTTGCCCGCAGCATCTGAAGCCTTCTCTTTAGCAGCTTCATACTTTTCCTTGGCTTTTTCATTCATAGTATCCTTGGCAGACTTACAAGTTTCGCGAACATATGATTTTGCATCTTCATATTTACCAAAAACATTATCTTTCCCATCGGCCAATGTGTCTTTTGCATCTTTGGCCTTGTCAGTAGCCATTTTTATGGTTTGGCCAGCCTTACTCGAGGCGACATCATAGGCATCCGATGCTTTATCTTTCGCATTAACCGCACTACTAGAAGCCATGTCCTTTGCTTGATACATCTTATCAGATGCATATCCGGAAGCATTATAGGTGCCATCTTTTCCCATCTCTTTGGGATCGCCCGCCATTTCTGAAGCCTTGTCCATTGCTTGACCTGTTTTATCCTGCATTTTTCCTTTGGCATCACTGCCCATTTGGGAAGCTGCATTCATGGCATCATCCACCTTCTGAGAGGCGAAATCATAGGCCTCCGAAGCTTTATGTTTGCCTCTTTCTTTGGCATCAGCTGCGATGTCAGAGGCCGTGTTCATTGCATGGCCTGCCTTATCCGACACAGAGTCATAAACATCATGAGCTTTTTCTTTGGCGTCACCCACCTTTGAGGAGGCAAATTCATAGGCCTCAGAAGCTTTATGTTTGGTTCCTTCTTTGGCGTCGGCTGCCATGTCCGAGGCCGTGTTCATCGCATTTCCCACCTTATCCGAGACAGAGACGTAAGCATCACGAGCTTTTTCTTTGGCTTTATCGCTGGCATCACCTGCAAAACCAGAAGCCATGGCTTAAAAATCATGCTAGAATATCACACCTATGATAATGCTAGAAAGTCACACTCAAGATTTGAACCCGAACATGTGGTTTATAGCACAATCACTAGGTTTTGCCACTACACTAGCACCCCTCGACCCTCGTATCAAGGAAATTTAACAATTTATATACAATCAACCATTGTATGGCGTTACCTGCTTTCTCTGATGCAAAGTCATAAGCGTCATATGCACCATGTTTCCCTCTCTCCGTGGCACGATGAGCAATGTCGGCTGCTGCATCCAGTGCTTGATTCCCCTTCTCGGAAGCAAGATTCTTCGCGTCACCTAATTCGTGAGATGCCATATCTGCCATCTTGGTACCCTTCTGAGAAGCTTCTCTTTGGGTTCCTGCAAGCAAAACTGATTAGCATATAACTCTTCCAAAATGTTCAGAAAGAGCCGAGAGAATACCTTTTGCTTCATGCTTAATCTTAGTCTTTTCGTATGTAAAAGGGAAAATAAAATACCATATGCGGTTGAAGTTATAGAATCTTTAGTCTCTGCTGCTGCATCTCTTGCCCTATCCATTAATCCGTGGGCTTCATCTTGATACCTGAAAAAAGTACAATTAAAATCCCATATTGATTTTGGAACTACAATACGTTAGAATGTCATCAGGCAACTATCAACCGTAATAAATTCTACACCTTCTCTCACCAAATCCATAGTAGTTTCTTTTAAAAAGCTATCTTTAAATATATTTAGAATTTAATCTCAATCGTATTTCTCCAATGGAATTAGGGAAAAGTTGCTTCTTAATTTTTTCCATAAGCAGGTAAGCTAGATTTAGATCCAAATATCATCTTGGAAGGAGCTTCTTTTTCCTATTTAAAAAAAAAAAACAATAAAAAAAAGAAAATCGCCTATATAATTTAAAGAAGGGAATAACAACATATTGGCTATGAATGGATACTTCTATTCATTTCCATCCCATATATCTCATACTCCCTCTGTATTCACAAAATTTTAGAAAAAGAACTTTTAAAACTTGTTATCTTAAACCAGCGTTGGGCATTGCTTTAGAAGTTATGACTCAAGTTAAACTTGTGGCCTTAAACTTGATGGTGTAAATTTATGTTTGCAGTTGGTGCGTCAAAAGTTAAACTCTACAGCATTTAACTAAAAAGCTGCAATATAGTACTGGTAATCAATTAAAAGAATTAACAAAATATTAGCGACAACAAAGATAATCCTACGAGTAAGGTCTGTAGTATGTACGGAAACCTTACTCCTACAATGTTGCGAAGCTCAAAAAACAACGCAAAAAAAAAATATAATATCCCATTAGGTAAACCTATTTCCTTTTCGGCCGTGCCAAAAGAATGAACTCTTGCCTTTATGCAATGATTTATAACCACACAATATATGTGCATTTTACTAAACAAATTCAAAGGTCTTTCTCGTTTCTTAAACTCCGTAGCAACAAACAGTAATAACAACTAAGAAAACCAAATAGTAATAACATCAAGATTAGATATCTTAGAAACAACAAATAGTGAGTATGGTTAATGAATTAGTAATATGAAATATCTTAACTGGGAGAATTTGCCAGAGGCCCAATCACCCAAAGAATCAGCCTTCTCTTTAGCATTATGCATTGCTTCAATCTTCATTTCTCCAGTTGCCAAATTAGTTCTCTGTTTGGCATTTTCGACAGCTTCCTCCCCCCAACACCAGCACACACATAACATCGCCGACACCCATAGTATAAACAACGCTGTCCTCTTTACCATATTGATCCTCAGAAATAATACTGAGTTTGAAACACTTTGTTTTTTCCTTTATGTTATAACTTGCAACGAACTAAAATTAATTAGTATAACTAAAAGAAGCGATAAAGCTAATTTATCTGTGTTTTGAGTAATGAATTGCGAAAGAGTTGGAGTGAAACAAGAAGATATAAAGGTCGAGGTTTCAAACTTTGAAAACTAATAGAGCGGTTGATTTGGAAAGATAAAATGAGAACGTGGAGGGTATATGTAACGAGGTCTTCTCTTTTTCTGCCACGTATTGTCAATTTGCATGACCCGACTGACCGAATCACTGCTACTGGATATTTTCTCTTCTTCTTCATGTGGATAACTTTCTTGCAATTGTATACACATGATATGATATGGTTTATTTATTTATTTAGTTATGTGTTGGAAAAGGTCAAAGTTACTTCTTTATTATACGATATATATAGTTGTTCTGAAAAGTAAAATTTGTTCTAAAAATATTACTTTATCCATTCATTTTATATCGAAGGTATTTGATTGGATAAGGTTTCATAAAAAATAAAAGACTTTTAGAACTTGAAATTTTAAATATGTTATAATTTTTTTGTGATTATAAAATTATGTTATTAAAAGTAAAATTAAATTATTTATAAATATTTAAAAATATTTTTTTTTGGAACAAATTGAAAAAGAATTACCACATAAAAGATGAAATACTATATCAACTCATCACTTCAAGACAACTGGTGGTAAACTTGTTGTATCCCATAATGTAATTTAGTTTACTACCTGCAGTCACGATATCAACTATTTTGAGCAAGTGCTAAGATAACGCCTGAAGGCCTCTTCTGTTTTTCTATATTATTCTTTCTTTCTTTCTTTCTTTATCAAAATTAAAATAATTACTTATTTTTAGTTAGTTCTTGAATAGCTTGATGGACTATCTCACCCCCTCCACCCCCACCCCACACTAGCTTATGCAGAGAAAAAAAATTGGATAAAATTATTTTAGCTGAAACACGGAACGTTTGGATTGTAGAGTTCCTGTGTATAAACTTTCAACATATAATATTGAAAATTTCAGTATAATATACTGAAATCTCATATGTAAAAAATTCGAACTCCAGCATATTATACTGGAAACTTTTCGAATTTTTAATGATGTTTTTATTCAGATTTTATCTTTACATAAAACGGTGATTAAATTTTAATTATTTTTGAAACTGTAATTATTTTTTAATTATCAGTTATAAATCAGGTTATTTCTGATTGAACTAATTGCATCATAATATGATTAATCAGTTGGT
Source organism: Nicotiana paniculata (assembly GCA_005239505.1). NCBI lineage: Eukaryota > Viridiplantae > Streptophyta > Magnoliopsida > Solanales > Solanaceae > Nicotiana > Nicotiana paniculata. The sequence goes on along the minus strand of ML367038.1, from coordinate 14,792 downwards.
CAATTTTTCGTAAAAATTGCACGGGGCGCCCTATTTAGTCGCTCCCATTTAACCTATATCCACTTTTTAAATGTTTTTTAAACTTGTACCCACTGTTTAAACAACTTAAGGCCTCCTTCGTTTTCTGAATGTTGAAGGTTGAGATATTGTTATGCGTTCTAGCCTAATGACTCATATATATCTGCTTGTCCCATTATGTTCAGTTTGGTCTTATTCACAATAATTTAACCTCTTAGATATTTTAGCTTTACAGACACATTGATTTTTGGTTCTAATTTATCTGTAGTAACTTGTTTTCATGTCAAAAATATTTTTCATTCTTCAATCTTTGGAATGAACAACATCAACCGCTGCTAATCATGGTCTATTTTAAATTCCTTGTTATTTTAGAACTTCAACTCTAAGAATGCTGAAGTTCAGCAAATATAAGCAAAAACTTCAGCTCCTAGAATGCTGAAGTTCAGCAAATACAAAACAAACTTCAGTCCTGAAGTTCATCACAAACAGAACAAAGCTTCAGCTAAAACATGCTGAAGTTCAGCAAATACAGAATAAATCTTCAGCTAAAACATGATGAAGTTTAGCAAATATAGAACAAAGCTTCAGCTACTTGAATCCTGAAGTTCAGTAATTACAAACAAAGCTTCAGCTACTTGCTGAAGTTCAGCAATTACAAACAAAAATTCCAGCCCTAGTGTGATGACCCAAAAGATCATCTTGTGTAAATTTAGCAAAAACTGTGTTCCGAGGTCCCGAAAGCCTCTGTTAATCTCATCTCGATGTGCGTGCACAGCCCCGGCGCGTAGCCGGAAAGCCTTTATGTGGAAATGTGTTAAATAGTTGAAATTATGATAATTAATTAAATAAGTTGACTTTGGTCAACATTTTTGGTAAACGGATCCAGACCCATGATTTAACGGTCCCGGAGGGTCCGTAGGAAAATATAGGACTTGGGCGTATGCCCGGAATCGAATTCCGAGGTTCCAAGTCCGAGAAATGAATTTTTAAAAAAATTTATTTTTTGAAAATGATAAAGACTTTTGAAAATGAACTTTGATGTGAAATCTGTGTTACCGAGCCCGTATTATGGTTTCGGAGCCCGGAGCAGGTTCAAAATGTGTTATGTGAGTTATCTGTAAAATTTGGTAAGAAGCGGACTTGGTTTGACGTGTTTCAGATCAAAAATAGAAAATTTGATAGTTTATGAAGTTTGAGGAAATTCTATGGATTTTTGAGTTTAATTCATTGTTTTCGATGTTATTTTGGTGGTTTAATTACTCGAATAAGTTCGAAGGATGATTTTGAAGTCGTGTGTATATTTGGGCTTGAGCCCCGAGGGCTCGGGTGAGTTTCGGGTAGGTGTCGGGGTGCTAAAAGGTTGAAAAATCTGGTGTAAATAGGATGTTGCCGGTGTCTGATGCTTTGTTCTATGCAATCGCGTAGGGTTAGCTGCGATCGCATAGCTTTAAGTGAGAGGGAGGTCAGTTTCCTCTATGCGATCGCATAGAACTGTCCGCGGTCGCATAGGGGTATAAGAGGTCCGGGTGGGGGGCTGGCTAGGTACCCTGTGCGATCGCATAGACTTGTTCGCGATCGCATAGGGAGGAGTTCCTTGAGCTGTGCGATCGCAGGTCCCTGTTCGCGATCGCGGTGCAATAGAAGCAGACCTCTATGCGATCGCAGCCCTCTCTTCGCGATCGCATAGGCTTGTTTCGTCCGGTCATTTAAAAGCCTTAAAACAGAATACCCATTACGGGATTTTCATATCTTTCACCATTTTATTCTTCTCCACTCTTCTTGGGCGATTCTTAGGAGACCATTCCACCATAGCTTCATAGGTAAGTGTTCTTAACTCCAACTTTTTCCATTTTCATCATCTAATACTAGATTCTAGGCCTAAAAGCATGAAATCAAGGGTAGAAATTGGGGGTTTTGGGTAGAGTTAGAGCTTTTGGAAATTTTGGGAATTCAACCTCATTTTGGGGTCTGCTTTCAAAACAAATTATTTGTTCGGGCTCGTGGGGGAATGGATTATCGGGTTTTGTCCGAACCTCGGGTTTGGACCAAGCGGGCCCGAGGTCGAATTTTGGTATTTTTGGAAGAATTATGAGAAATGTATAATTAGGCTTTGGGATTGAGTTATTGAATAATTATTGATGTTATTAAGTCAATTATGTCTAGATATTATCGTTTCGGAGTCAGATTCAAGAGGAAAGGCCGTGATTGAGGATTGACTTGCATTCTTGGAGCCGAGGTAAGTGTTTGGCCTAACCTTAGCTTGAGGGAATAGGTATAGAGTCTTATTTTCTATGTGTAATTCATGTCCAACGTATAGGTGAGGTGACAGGTACCTATATGTTGTGGTCAAGCATGCCCGTGAGTCGAATTTTTGATGAGTTATTTAATGTTCTTTGATATTCTCTGTGCTGTGAATAATTGGGAACCTTGGAAGTGGTATCTTGAGGTTATTTCATGATGTAGAAAGTTATTGGTTATGTGTTCGGTCGAGGGTTTTACTGTTGACATTATACTTCTGAGTGAGATTGGTTATAGCTGAGTCCCTTGCCGGGACAATAGAATTTTGTTGATTATTTCTGTACATTCGAAATGTCGTATTGTTAAACTTTCATATCAATTGTTGCTTTTATATTCATTATGCACGAGGGGACATTCCATGCCGAGTGATTATTATTTATGTACGAGGGGACATTTCGTGCCGAGTGATGGTGAGGTTATGCACGAGGGGACATTCCGTGCCGAGTGACATTATTATTTATGCACGAGGGGACATTCCGTGCCGTGTGATTTTGAGGCTATGCACGAGGGGTCATGCCGTGCCTTCTCCTGTCTATTTTACTTGTTTCGAGTTGTTACTTCCTGTTTTACTTCTACATTCCCGTTAGTACTTGATTCTACTGTTTTAGCAATTGTTGCCCCCTTTTTATCCCTAGCCTGTTCTTCCCGTAACTGTATTTCTTCTTTATTTTCTGCTATACTATTGAACTGCACAGGTACAATTTGTTGTCGTGTCCTGGCTTCGTCACTAGTTCGTCGAGGTTAGACTCGGCACTTACTCAGTACATGGGGTCGGTTGTACTGATGCTACACCTGCACTTCTTTATGTTGTGCATATTACGCAGCAGGACCCAGTGGACATCGTTAGAGGGAGTGTCCTTCAGTCCATTTCAGAAGACACCGAGGTAGTTCCGCAGGTGTTCGTGGATCTCGGCGTCACTGTCTATCTTTCATTCTGTCATCAATGTGTTTCCAGACAGATATATCATTTTATTCAAATTGTTGTTTTTAGCTAAATCTTAGACTGGTTCGTGAGGTTGTGACTCAATTTCTGGATTTTGTACTTAAAGGGATTTCTTCGTTATTAGCTATTGTTATTTAGATTTTGTTAATGCTTCCGCACTTTATCTCAATTATCTAGTCAGTGTTTGTTATTTTCACTTGTTAATAAATCAATTCAGTTAACACGTTAGCTTGCCTAGCGGGTGCTACTTTAGGCGCCATCACGGCCTGAAGGTGGGATTTCGGGTCGTGACACCTAGAATGCTGAAGTTCAGCAAATACAAAACAAACTTCAACTCTGAAGTTCATCACAAACAGAACAAAGCTTCAGCTAAAACATGCTGAAATTCAACAAATACAGAACAAAGCTTCAGCTAAAACATGTTGAAGTTTAGCAAATACAGAACAAAGTTTCAGCTACTAGAATACTGAAGTTCAGCAATTACAAACAAAAACTTCAGCCAACACATACTGTTATTTTATTTAACTGAAGTTTTCCATTTGCACTATGAACTGAAGTTTGCGTGATTGCCTTTGCAAGTCAGGTCAAACTTCATGCAAAAATATCTGAAGTTTTGTTCCACTTTAGGCAAAAAATTTTGCTACTTCAGGCCCGTATGCCTGAAGTTACGCGAAAAGTGAGTACCTTTGTAATTTTTTAGCAAAGCAAGTATAAATTAAAACGTGACTCAAAAAACGGGTATAGATGCAAATGCTCCCAATTTTTCGTATGCCCAGCGTCCTTTCTTTTATTTTTTTCCATCTTTTGCCCTTATTTCGTTATGCTCATCTCCTCTTTTTCTTTGCATTTTTCAGTTCGGTTTCATTTTCCTTGTCTATTCTATTTCTTTGAAAACTTTGGGAATTGCGGATTGTGATAAAATTTAATGTTCATTTCTTATTTTTATTATATTATAAAAACTTGTGATTTTTCCATGCTTGTTAAATTCAACTTAGAATTCTTTGCTTTTAAATTTGATGATAATGTCATACACATTGGCAGAGAAAAAAACCATGACTTTTAAAGCTCTGTTTTCGGTACTTGCAGTTATCTTGTTGTACATTTACCTATGTGTTGTTAATTGTGTTTACCTTAAAAAAAAAATGAATAACAATTAAATTTATATGTGATTTTAAAGATATGCGAATTGTGATGACACCTAACACCATATTTGCTAGGCAAATCAATGTTAAAATTCGATTAATTACTTCCCATTATTTATCCATTTAGACATAATAAAATAATCTACAGTAACCTGAGTCTTTTGGCTTTTAATGAATGATTACCAATATAATAAAGAGAAATAAATAATTAATTAATTAAACCGAGCCACAAAATTAATCATATAAATGAATCTAGAACTACCCCAGAGTCTGGTGTCACAATTCACGAACTACTAAAGAATACTACAAATAATGGTTGAAAGAAATAGTATAACTGTTCCGAATGATATAAAACAGTGTAGGTAAAAATATGAGAAGACTCTCGGAATCTGTAAACGCCGGCAGATGTACCTCGTGTCTCCAAATGAATAAGGTGGTCGTCCTGAAATCCTCTACTGCTGACTAGCACCTGGATCTGTGCAAAAGAGCACAGAGTATAGTATCAGTACAACCCCATGTACTGAATAAGTGCCGAGCCTAACCTCGACGAAGTAATAACGAGGCTAAGTTGGGCTTCAACAATATAATCGATAACAACAATAAATAATAAAGCCAGCAGGAAGTCTAAACAAATAAATAAATAAGTGTTGCAACAAAATAAATCAACTCAGCTATAACCAATTCTCAAATTGCTCTTCAAAATTCCAAACTTTAACTTTGTATAAAAGTAGTGCCAAAATATTAAAATAGTAATATAAGATAGAAAGTTTTAAATTTTTGTTTTTTTAAAAAAAAAACAGTAAAAATATACGTTTAGCTTTTCAAATCTTTATTTCCTTTGAAAATTAGTAAAAATATAAACATTCTCCCTTATCGCAACTTGTTGCGACATGCAACCCGCTCCCACATGTCCTCCCTTATTGCTCTTTCCTCAAATATCACCCTTATTACTCTTGTTGCGGCGTGCAACACGATCCCACCTGTCCACCCTTATCACTCCTTGTTGCGGCGTGCAACCCGCTCCCACCAGACATATCATATCAATTTATTTAAGATTTCACAAATTCAGGCCAAGCCTTTCACAATACTTTTGTCTCAACAATTATAAATAATAAACTGCATTATTCTCATAACTTCATCAATAACCTCTCAATCATGAAACCAACAGGAATATCAAATATAAATACCTTTAATTCATACAAACAATACCAAACCTCTCAACCATGTTTATATCACCAGGAAACCAACTCAAACAACCAATACACTTTCCAAATAGTCACAACAATAACTAACAACAATTCAACCAGGCCGAATAGTCATAGAAACTATAATGAACATATATCAGTTAAGACAATGATCAAATAAGTAGGGAAACGGGAAAGGATCATGTTTAACAGACAATTTGGGTGGTGCATAGATACTCGTCACCACACCTATACACCACGCCCATGCATTTCACATAGCAAACAAGTGGGGAGTACTATTCCCTCAAGCCAAATTTAGACCAAACACTTACCTCAACTCCGCAGGCCACTCACTGCTCAATTATTGCTTTTCCTTTTGAATTCACCTCTAAATTGCTTGAATCTAATCAAAATTAACTTAATATCATTAAGTAATGCTAAATGAACTAACTTTATTGAAAAATATAATTTTTCCTAAGTTTTCTCAAAAAAAGTCAAAATCCGACCCCGGGCTCGCTTGGTTTAAACTCGGGGTTCTAACCAAACTACGTTTACCCATTCACCCACAAATCCAAATATGCTATTAGTTTTGAAATCCAACTTTAATTTGATATAAAAATTCAATTTTTACAAAACTCCCTAATTATACCCAAACCTAGATTTTTACCATGAAATTTTTTATTATTGCTTTAAAAGTGATACAAAATAGTAAGAAATTGAAAGAACAAGGTTTGGAATTGATTACCCTAATGAATTGGGGATGAAGATTTCTGAAGAAAACGTTAGGGCTGAAACTTCGAAAAATTGGGGAAAAAGGTGTTCTGCCCGGTTTTAATATGATATTTATAATAGCTGGACATGAGAACTGTGCGATCGCGGATAAAGAGGTGCGATCGCACAGGGTAAGGGACAATTGAGTTGTGTGATCACANGGGGGGGGGGGGGGGGATTGTGCAATCGCACAATACAAATTTTGGGCCCCCCTGAGCTTCCACTGTGCGATCACGGATAAGGCCTTGCGATCGTATAGGGTTCTAAACAGGCCTTCTAAATTTACTCTGTGCTATCGCGGACTTTCCTATGCGATCGCGCAGAGCAATTACCTGGACACCAGAAAACTTAAAACCAAAAATTACTTCAAGTGCAAAAACATCCCGTGGCCTACCAGAAACTCACCCGAGCCCTCGGGGCTCCAAACAAATCATGCACACAGGTCTAAAAATATCATACGGACTTGCTCGTGCGATAAAATCATGAAAATAACATGTAATTCTGTGAATTAAACCTCAAAACTCATTATTTCCATAAAAAAATCTTAAAGTTCATAATTTCTCAACCGGATGTCCGAATCACGTCAAACGAATTCCATTTTTCACCAAATTTCACAATTAACCTTTAAATATCATAACAAAGTTGTACCGAGATCCGGAACTAAAATACGGGCCCGATACCAATAATTTTTAGCATTATTTCTTTTCTTTAATTCACAAATATTTCAGCAAAATAATTTCTTTCAAAAATTGATTTCTAAGGCTTGGGACCTCAGAATTCGTTTCCGGGCATACGCCCGAGTCCCATATTTTACTGCGGACCCCCCGGGATCGTCTGAACACAGATTCGGGTCCGTTTACTCAAAATATTGACCAAAGTCAACTTTTATCAAATTTAAAATCTAAAAATTACTATTTCTTATATTTCCACATAAAAGCTTTCCGGTTTCACGCCCGGACTGCGCACACAAATTGAGGTATTTAATTTTAGTCTTTTTATGGCTATTAAGCATGGAACGGAGTTTAATTTTATAAAATGACCCCTTGGGTCATCACAATCTCCACTTCTAAAACACACGTTCGTCCTCGAACGGACATAGAAAATTATCTGAAGTGGCGAACAAAAGTGGGTATCTACTCTGCATCTCTAACTCAGACTCCCAAGTAGCTGCCTCAACGGGCTGGCCTCTCCACTGCACTCGAACTGAAGGAAAACTCTTAGATCTCAATTGGCGAACCTGACAGTCTAAAATAACTACTGGCTCCTCGTCATAAGTCAAGTCCTTGTCCAACTGGACAGTGCTGAAATCTAACATGTGGGACGGGCCACCATGATATTTATGGAGCATGGACACATGGAATACCGAATGAACTGAGGATAACCCTGAAGGCAATGCAAGTCTATAAGCTACCTCCTCCACTATATCAAAAATTTCAAATGGCCCGATATACATAGGGCTCAACTTACCCTTATTCCCAAATCTTATAACACCCTTCATGGGCGACACACGAAGCAATACTCTCTCTCCAACCATGAATGCCACATCACAAACCTTACGATCGACATAACTCTTTTGCCTAGACTGAGCTTCACGGAGTCTCTCCTGAATAATCTTGACCTTATCTAAGGCCTCCTGAACTAAGTCTGTACCCTACAACCGAGCCTCTCTCGGCTCAAACCATCCAACTGGCGATCTGCACTGTCTACCATATAACGCCTCCTAAGGAGCCATCTGAATGCTCGACTGATAACTATTATTATAAGCAAACTTCGCTAACGGCAAGAACTTATCCCATGAACCTCCAAAATCAACAACACAAGCACGGAGCATGTCCTCCAATATCTGAATGGTACGCTCTGATTGTCCGTCAGTCATAGGGTGAAATGCTGTACTCAACTCTACTCGGGTACCCAACTCACGCTGAACTGCCCTCCAAAAGTGCGAAGTAAAATGCGTACCCTGATCAGAAATGATAGACATGGGTACCCCATGAAGGCGAACAATCTCCCGAATATACAACTCAACCAACCGCTCTGAAGTATAAGTACTGTCCATATGAATGAAGTGTGCTGACTTAGTCAGCCTGTCCATAATAACCCAAACCGCATCGAATTTCCTCTGAGTCCGTGGAAGCCCAACAACGAAATCCATAGTGATACACTCCCACTTCCACTCAGGAATCTGTATCTGCTGAAGCAAACCACCAGGTCTCTGATGCTCATACTTTACCTACTGACAATTTAAGCAACGAGCCACATAAGCCACAATGTCCTTTTTCATCCTTCTCCACCAATAATGTTGTTTCAAATCTTGGTACATTTTTGGTGCACCTGGGTGAATAGAATACTTGGAGCTGTGAGCCTCCTCAAGGATCAAATCACGGAGGCCATCAACATTAGGCACACAAAATCTACCCTGCATCCTCAAAACGCCATCATCTCCAACTGTAACCTGCTTGGCATCCCCGTGCCGAACCGTGTCCCTAAGGACCGCCAAATATGGGTCATCATCATGTCACTCTCGGATACGATCAATTAGAGAAGACTGTACAAGCTAGAACACTATCGGGTGAAATATCCAACCTCATGAATTGATTAGCCAAAGTCTGAATATCTGAAGCCAACGGTCTCTCACCAACTGGAATATATGCAAGGCTGCCCATACTCACCGCCTTTCTACTCAATGCATCGGCCATCACATTGGCCTTCCCTGGGTGATACAATATAGTGACATCATAATATTTTAGCAACTCTAACCACCTCCGCTGCCTCAAATTCAGATCTTTCTGCTTGAATAAGTAGTGGAGGCTGCGATGGTCAGTAAAAATCTCACACGGCACGCTGTAAAGATAATGCCTCCAAATTTTCAAAGCATGAACAATAGCCGCCAACTCTAAGTCATGAACAGGGTAGTTCTTCTCATGGAATTTCAACTGACGAGACGCATACGCAATCACCCTGCCGTCCTGCATCAACACTGCTCCAAGGACAACTCTAGAAGCATCACAATACACCATGAAAGAACCCGAATCTGATGGTAACACCAACATTGGTGTTGAAGTTAAAGCTGTCTTGAGCTTCTGAAAGCTCGCCTCGCACTCATCTTACCATTTAAATGGGGCACCTTTCTGAGTCAATCTAGTCATTGGGGATGCTATCGATGAAAACCCCTCCACAAAACGATGGTAGTAACCGGCCAAACCCAAGAAACTCCTAATCTCCGTGGCTGTGGTGGGTCTAGGCCAGTTCTTGAATGCCGGTATCTTCTTAGGATCAACCTAAATACCCTCAGCTGATACGATATGACCCAAAAAGGCTACTGAACCTAACCAGAACTCACATTTAGACAACTTGGCATACAACTGATTGTCTCTCAAAGTCTGGAGTGCTATACAGAGATGTTGATCATGCTCTTCCCGGCTGCGGGAGTATATAAGAATGTCATCAATGAACACAATCACAAAAGAGTCCAGATGGGGCTTGAAAACCCGATTCATTAAGTCCATAAAGGCCGCTGGAGCATTAGTCAGCCCAAAAGACATCACTAAAAATTCATAGTGCCCATACCTCGTACGAAAGGTTGTCTTAGGGATATCGGATGCCCTAATCTTCAGCTGATGGTAGACCTCAAATCAATTTTCGAAAACACTCGAGCACCCTGAAGCTGATCAATTAGGTCATCAATCCTTGGCAACAAATATTATTCTTGATAGTAACTTTATTCAGCTGCCTGTAGTCTATGCACATTCTCATTGACCCATCCTTTTTCTTTACAAAAAACATAGATGCACCCCAAGGCGAGACACTGGGTCTTATGAAACCGTTATCTAGCAAGTCTTGCAATTGTTCTTTTAGTTCTTTCAATTCTGGTGGGGCCATCCGATATGGAGGAATGGAAATAGGCTGAGTGCCCGGAGCCACATCAATACAGAAATCAATATCCCTTTCGGGTGGCATACCCGACAGGTCTGCATGGAACACCTCAGAAAACTCACGCACGATAAGAACTGACTCTATAGAAGAAACATCAGCATTAGAATCAAGAATATGGGCCAAATAATCCAAACACCCTTTCTCCACCATGCGGTGAGCCTTGTCATATGAAATTACCCGGCTGGGAGAATTACCAGGGGTCCCTTTCCATTCTAATCGAGGCAACCTCGATAATGCTAAGGTAACTGTCTTGTCTTGACAGTCTAAGATGGCATAATAGGGCGACAACCAATCCATGCCCAATATAATGTCAAAATCAACCATGTCTAGAAGTAAAAGATCCACACTAGTTTCAAGACTTTCTATGACCACCACGCACGAACAGTATACTCGATCTACCACAATAGCATCCCCCACCGGTGTAGACACAGAAACAGGAACACTCAAGGAATTACGGGGCACATTCAAATACGAGGCAAAATAGGATGAGACATATGAGTAAGTAGACCCCGGATCAAACAAAACTGAAGCAACTCTATCACAAACTGAGATAATACGTGTAATAACAACATCGGAGGACTCTGCCTCAGGCCTGGATGGAAATGCATATAGTCGTGGCTGGGCCCCACCACCCTGAACTGCGTCACTAGGAGGATCCCTGATATGTGGTCCTCCACCTCTAACGGGCTGGCCACCATCTCTAGCGGGCTGGCCTCCACCTCTAGCATGATGACCTCCACCTCTAACGTTCTGACCTCTACCTATGAGTACCTGACCCCTACCCCTAGCTGGCTGGGCAGGTGGTGCTGCAGCTGGTGCCGAAACTATGGCACAAGAATTCTGATACTGAGGCTGATTACCCAAGAATTTCGGATAAGATCTGCGAATGTGTCCATACTCACCACATTTATAACAACCATCCTGATACTGAGGTTGACCCTGACGAACCGGCTGATAACTCTGGAGAGGAGGTGCTCTGATCGGGGCTGACTGATCAGGATAAAGCAAGTAAGAGCCACGACCTCCTGAAGCAGCATGGGACGTATGAAGTGCTGAATTAAATGGCATGGAAGATTGACCTCTACCCCGAGTATCTTCGCCCCTAGACGAGGCACCGCTGAATCTACCGGAATGGCGAGGTCTTTTGTCTGACCCCTGACCTCCTATCCCAAGAACTGACTCAACCCTCCTAGCTATATTAGCTACATCCTGAAGAGAAATCTCGGACCCTGTTTCCTTGGCCATCTGCAACCTAATGGGCTAAGCAAGGCCATCAATAAACCGTCTGACCCTCTCCCTCTCTATGGGCAATATAAGAGTAGCATGTCTATCCAGATCCACAAAACGAGTCTCATTCTGAGTCACAGTCATGTTACCCTGCTGGAGTCGCTCAAACTGACGACGCTTATCCTCTCGAGTAGTGACATGTAAGAACTTCTCCAATAAGAGATGAGAGAACTGATCCCAAATCAGAGTAGGTGATCCAGCTAGCTTAGTCAACAAATAGTCCCTCCACCATTGCTTGGCGGAACCAGTCATCTGAAAAGTCGCAAAATCGACCCCATTGGTCTCCAGAATACCCATATTACGCAACACCTCATGACATCTATCTAGATATTCCTGAGGGTCCTCTGAAGTAGCACCAATGAAATGGACAGGAAATAGCTTAATGAACCTGTCGAGTCTCCACAAAGCATCCGATGACATAGCTGCCCCATTAGCGGGTGGCAGTGCTGCAACTGGCTGAATTACCCCAACGAGATTGGCCACTGGAGTCTGAGCCTGAGGAGTGGTCTGAACTGGAGTGTGGGTGGCAGGAGTTTGGATCCCGCCTCCAGACTGATATACGGCTGCTGCAATAGGGAATGTGTCAGTCTGGGCCAATCTCCATCAAGCCCACTAAACGGACCAAAGCATCCTGAAGGATCGGGGTGGCAATAAACCCCTCAGGAACCTGAGCTGGCCCCGCTGGAACAGTCTGAGCCAGAACCCCCTCATCAATCTCAATCTGAGGTTCCACAGTTGGGGCTGCTGCCTAAGCAACGGGCTGAGTCATGCCCCTGCCTCGGCCTCTGCCCATAGTAGGAGATGCTGCTGCCGGAGGATCGAAATGCTGGTCATCGGAAGATGAAGCACGTGTTCTCGCCATCTACGAGAGAATAGAAGAATCTAATCATTATTTGGGATACAAGAATCGCACGATAGAGTAGAAATAATAAAAAGAGTTGTTTCCTAACTCAATCGCGTCTCCTAACGATCCTTCAAACTCTACTAAGCTTGTTCGTGAATTGTGAGACCTAAGCAACCTAGTGCTCTGATACCAACTTGTCACGACCCAAATTCCCAACCTTAGGGATCGTGATGGCGCCTAACACGACACTTGCTAGGCAAGACAATGTTAGAATTCAATTAACTACTTCCCATTATTTATCCATTTAAACATAATAAAATAATCTACAGTAACCTGAGTCTTTTGGATTTTAATGAATGATTCCCAATATAATAAAGAGAAATAAATAATTAATTAATTAAACCGAGCCACGAAACTAATCATATAAATGAATCTAGAACTACCCTAGAGTCTGGTGTCACAATTCACGAACTACTAAAGAATACTACAAATAATGGCTGAAAGAAATAGTATAACTGTTCCGAATGATATAAAACAGTGTATGTAAAAATAGGAGAAGACTCTCGGAATCTGCGAACGCCGGTATATGTATCTCGTATCTCCAAATGAATCGGGTGGTCGTCCTGAAATCCTCTACTACTGACTAGCACCTGGATCTGTGCAAAAGAGCACAGAGTGTAGTATCAGTACAACCGACCCCATGCACTGGGTAAGTGCCGAGACTAACCTCGGCGAAGTAGTAACGAGGCTAAGTTGGGCTTCAACAATATAATCGATAACAACAATAAATAATAAAGCCAACAGGAAGTCTAAACAAATAAATAAATAAGTGATGCAACAAAATAAATCAAATCAGCTATAACCAATTCTCAAATCGCTCTTCAAAATTCCAAACATTAACTTTGTATAAAAGTAGTGCCAAAATATGAAAATAGTAATAAAAGATAGAAAGTTTCAAATTTTTGTTTTTCAAAAAAAATAAAAAAATAGTAAAAATATACGTTTAGCTTTTCAAATCTTTATTTCCTTTGAAAATCAGTAAAAATATAAATGTCCTCCCTTATCGCTCCTTGTTGCGGCGTGCAACCCGCTCCCACATGTCTTCCCTTATTGCTCCTCCCTAAAATATCACCCTTATTACTCTTGTTGCAGCGTGCAACCCGATCCCACCTGTCCACCCTTACCACTCCTTGTTGTGGCGTGCAACCCGCTCCTACAGACATATCATATCAATTTATTTAAGATTTCACAAATTCAGGCCAAGCCTTTCACAATATTTTTATCTCAACAATTATAAATAATAAACTGCATTAGTCTCATAACTTCATCAATAACTGAATAACCTCTCAATCATGAAACCAACAGGAATGTCAAATATAAATACCTTTAATTCATACAAACAATACCAAACCTCTCAACCATGTTTATATCACCAGAAAACCAACTCAAACAACCAATACTCTTTCCAAATAGTCACAACAATAACTACAACAACTCAGTCAGGCCAAATAGTCATAGAAACAATAATGAACATATATCAGTTAAGACAATGATCAAATAAGTGGGGAAACATAAAAAGATCATGTTTAACAGACAATTTGGGTGGTGCATAGATACTCGTCACCACACCTATACACCACGCCCATGCATTTCACATCGAAAATAAGTGGGGAGTCCTATTCCCTCAAGCCAAAGTTAGACCAGCCACTTACCTCAATTCCGCAGGCCACTCACTGCTCAATTATTGCTTTTCCTTTTGAATTCACCTCTAAATTGCTCGAATCTAATCAAAATTAACTTAATATCATTAACTAATGCTAAAGAACTAACTTTATTGAAAAATATAATTTTTCCTAAGTTTTCTCAAGAAAAGTCAAAACCCGACCCCGGGCCCGCTTTGTCTAAACTCGGGGTTCAGACCAAATTACGTTTACCCATTCACCCACGAATCAAAATATGTTAGTTTTGAAACCCGACCTTAATTTGATATAAAAATCTAATTTTACAAAACTCCCTAATTCTACCCAAAACCTAGATTTTTACTATGAAAATTCTTTATTTTTGCTTTAAAAGTAATACAAAATAGTAAGGAATTGAAAGAACAAGTTTTGAAATAGATTACCTATGAATTGGGGATGAAGATTTCTGAAGAAAACTCGTTTTTAGGGCTGGAACTTCGAAAAATTGGGGAAGAAGGTGTTCTGCCCTGTTTTAATATGATATTTATAATAACTGGACAGGAGAACTGTGCGATCGCGGATAAAGAGGTGTGATCACATAGGGTAAGGAACAATTGAGCTGTGCGATCGCAGGAGGGACTGTGCAATCGCACAACGTAGGGGGGCAAGGGCAGTGCAATCGGGGGGGGGGGG
>ML367037.1:0-15624 GCA_005239505.1 Nicotiana paniculata | reverse complement strand
CGGGATATAAAATATGACCCAAGGAACCATAACTAACGCTTTGAAATGATCAAGTTACATTTTGTGGCATGTTATGGTAGTTAAACTGGAATTTCGCCAGTCGTGCATGTATTATTGCCTGCCATGGTCTAGGCCGGACACCTTGGTACGAAGCCGGTACCGGGTCGCATGATATTTGTCCGGGACATTAAATATAACCCAAGGAACCATATCCAACGCTTCGAAATGATCAAGTTACATTTTTTGGCATTATGGCAATTAAACTGGAATTCCGTCAGTCGTGGATGTATTATCGCCTGCCATGGTCCAGGCCGGACACCTTGGTACGAAGCCGGTACCGGGTCGCTTGCTATTTGTCCGGGACATTAAATATAACCCAAGGAACCATATCCAACGCTTCGAAATGATCAAGTTACATTTTTTGGCATTATGGCAATTAAACTGGAATTCCGTCAGTCGTGGATGTATTATCGCCTGCCATGGTCCAGGCCGGACGCCTTGATACGGAGTCGGTACCGGATCGCATGATATTTGTCCGGCATATCAAATACCTATGAAACCATAACCATCACTTCGAAAGGATCAAGTTACATTTTTTGGCATTTTACGGCAATTAAACTAGAATTCCGCCAAGTCGTGCCTGCATTATCGCCTTCCATGGTCCAGGCCGGACGCCTTGGTACGTAGCGGGTACCGAATCGCATGATATTTATCTGGGACATCAAATACAACCCAAGGATTCATAACTAACGCTTTGAAATTATCAAGTTACATTTTTTGAAATTTTACAGTAATTTAACTGGAATTCCGCCAGTCGTGCCTGTATTATTGCCTGCCAAAGTCCAGGCCTGACACCTTGGTACGGAGCCGGTACCGGATCACATGATATTTCTCCGGGACATCAAATACGACCCAAGGAACCATAACCAACGTTCCAAAATGATCAAGTTACATTTTTTTGGGAAATTTATGGCAATTAAACTAGAATTCCGCCAAGTCGTGCCTACATTATCACCTTCCATGGTACAGGCCGGACGCCTTGGTACGTAACCTGTACCGAATCGGATGATATATTTCCGTGACATCAAATACAACCCAAGGATTCATAACCAATGCTTCAAAATGATCAAGTTACATTTTTTGGAATTTTATGGCAATTAAACTGGAATTCCGTCAGTCGTGCATTTATTATCGCCTGCCATGGTCCAGGCCGGACGCCTTGGTACGGATCCATTACGGGATCACATGATGTTTGTTCGGGATATAAAATATGACCCAAGGAACCATAACCAACGCTTCGAAATGAGCAAGTTACATTTTTTGGCATTTTATGGTAATTAAACTGGAATTCCGCCAGTCGTGCCTGTATTATCGCCTGCCATGGTCCAGACCGGACGCCTTGGTACGGAGCCGGTACCGGATCTCTTGATATTTATCCGGCACATCAAATACGACCCACAAAACCATAACTAACGCTTTTTAATGATCAAGTTACTTTTTTGGAATTTTATGGCAATTAAACTGGAACTCTGAGAGTCGTGCCTGTATTATCGTCTGCCATGGTCCAGGTCGAACGGCTAGGTACGGAGCCAGTACTGGTCACATCATATTTGTCGAGGATATTAAATATGACCCAATGAACCATCACGAACGCTTTGAAATGATCAAGTTACATTTTTTGGCATTTTATGGCAATTAAACTGGAATTACGCCAGTCGTGCCTCTATTATCGCCTGCCATGGTCCAGACCGGACGCCTTCGTACATAGACGGTACCGGATCGCATGATATTTCTCCAGGACATCAAATACGACCCACGGAACCATAACCAACGCTTCGAAATTATTAAATTACATTTTTTGGCATGTTATGGCAATTAAACTGGAATTTCACCAGTCGTGCCTGTATTATCGCCTGCCATGGTCCAGGCAGGACACCTTGGTACGGAGCCGGTACTGGGTCGCATGATATTTGTCCGAGACATTAAATATGACCCAAGGAACGATAAGAAACACTTCGAAATGATCAAGTTACATTTTTTAGCATTTTATGGTAATTAAACTGGAATTCCGCCATTTGTGCCTGTATTATCGCCTGCCATGGTCCAGGCCGGACGCCTTGGTTCGGAGCCGGTACCGGATCGTATGATATTTGTCCGGGACATTAAATACGACCCAAGGAACCATAACCAATTCTTAGAAATGATCAAGTTACATTTTTTGGTATTTTATGGCAATTAAATTTGAATTCCGCCTGTGGTGCCTGTATTATCGCCTGCCATGGTCCAGGTCGGACTCCTTAGTATGGAGCTGGTACAGGATCACATGATATTTGTCCTGGACATCAAATACGTCCCAAGGAACCATAACCAATGCTTTGAAATGATCAAGTTACATTTTTTGGCATTTTATGGCAATTAAACTGGAATTCCGCCAGTCGTGCCCGTATTATCACCTGCCATGGTCTAGGCCGGAGGCCTCCGTACGGAGCTGGTACCGGATCGCGTGATATTTTTTTGGGATATTAAATACGACCCAAGGAACCATAACAAACACTTCGAAATGATCAAGTTACACTTTTTGGCATTTTATGACAATTAAACTAGAATTCCGCAAGTCATGCCTGCATTATCGCCATCCATGGTCTAGGTGAGACGCCTTGGTGTGGAGCAGGTACCTGATCACATGATATTTTTTCGGGACATCAAATACAACCCAAGGAACCATAACCAACTATTTGAAATGATCAAGTTACACTTTTTGGGATTTTATGGCAATTAAACTGGAATTCTGCAAGTCGTGCATGTATTATCGTCTGCCATGGTCCAGGCCGGACGCCTTGGTACGGAGCCGATACCGGATCACATGATATTTGTCCGGGACATCAAATAAGACCCAAGGAACCATAACAAATGCTTCGAAATGATCAAGTTACATTTTTTAACACTTTATGGCAATTAAACTTGAATTGCGCTAGTCGTGCCTGTATTATCGCCTACCATGGTCAAGGCCGGATGCCTTGGTACGGAGCCAGTACCGGATCACATGATTAAATACGACCTAAGGAACCATAACCGACACTTCGAAATTATCAAGTTACATTTTTTGGAATTTTATGGCAATTAAATTGGAATTCCGCCAGTCGTGCCTGCATTATCGCCTGCCANATAACCAACACTTCTAAATGATCAAGTTACATTTTTGGCATTTTATGGCAATTAAACTGGAATTTCGCCAGTCGTGCCCGTATTATCGCCTGCCATGGTCCAGACCGGAGGCCTTGGTACGGAGTCGGTACCGGATCGCATGATATTTGACCGGGACATCAAATACGACCCAAGGAACCATAACCAACGCTTCAAAATGATCAAGTTACATTTTTGGCATTTTATTTCAATTAAACTGGAATTCTGCAAGTCGTGCATTTATTATCGCCTGCCATAGTCCAGGACGGACGCCTTGGTACAAAGCCGGTACTGGATCGCATGATATTTGTTTAGGACATCAAATAAGACCCAATGAACCATAACCAACATTTCGAAATGATCAAGTTACATTTTTTTCATTTTATGGAAATTAAACTGGAATTCCGCCAGTCGTGCATGTATTATCGCCTGCCATGGTCCAGGCCGGACGCCTTGGTACGGAGCCAGTACCAGATCACATGATATTTGTCTGGGACATCAAATACGACCCAAGGAACCATAGACAATGCTTCGAAATGATCAAGTTACATTTTTTGACATTTTATGGCAATTAAACTGGAATTCCGCAAGTCGGGCCAGTATTATCGCCTGCCATGGTCAAGGCCGTACGCCTTGGTATGGAGCCGATATCGGATAGCATTATATTTTTCCGGGACATCAAATACGTCCCAAGTAACCATAAACAATGCTTCGAAATGATCAAGTTACATTTTTTGGCATTTTATGGCAATTAAACTACAATTCCGCAAGTCGTGCTTGTATTATCGCCATCCATGGTCCAGGCCGGACGCCTTGGTGTGGAGCAGGTACCGGATCGCATGATATTTTTTTGGGATATCAAATACAACCCAAGGAACCATAACCAACACTTCAAAATGATCAAGTTACATTTTTGGCATTTTATGGCAATTGCACTGGAATTCTGAAAGTCGTGCCTGTATTATTGTCTGCCATGGTCCAGGCCGGACGCCTTGGTACGGAGCCGGTACCGCATCGCATGATATTTTTCTGGGACATCAAATACGACCCAAGGAACCATAACAAACGCTTCGAAATGATCAAGTTACATTTTTGGATTTTTATGGGCATTAAATTGGAATTCCGCCAGTCGTTCCTGTATTATCGCCTGCCATGGTCCAGGCCAGAGGCCTTGGTACGGAGCCGAATACTGATCACATGATATTTTTCCGGGACATCAAATACGACCCAAGGAACCATAACCACCGCTTCGAAATGATCAAGTTACATCTTTTGGCATTTTATGTCAATTAAACTGGAATTCCGCAAGTCGTGCCTGTCTTATCGCCTGCCATAGTCTAGGCCGGACGCCTTGGTATGGAGCCGGTACCATATCCCATGATATTTTTCCGGGACATAAAATACGACCTAAGGAACCATAGCCAACACTTCAAAATGATCAAGTTAAATTTTTTGGCAATTTATGGCAATTAAATTGGAAGTCTGCTAGTTGTGCCTGTATTATCTCCTGCCATGGTCCAGGCCGAGCGCCTTGGTACGGAGCTGGTACCTGATATTTGTACGAGACATCAAATACGACCCAAGTAACCATAACCCACGCTTCGAAATTATCAAGTTACATATTTTGCATTTTATGGCAATTAAACAGGAATCCTGCCAGTCGTGTCTGTATTATCGCCAGCCATGTCCAGGCCGGACGCCTTGGTACGCAGCCGGTATCGGATAACATGATATTTGTCCGGGACATCAAATACGGCCCAAGTAACCATAACTAACACTTCTAAATGATCAAGTTACATTTTTTTGGCATTTTCTGGCAATTAAATTGGAATTCCGCCAATCGTGCCTCTATTATCGCTTGCCATGGTCCAGGCCGGACGCCTTGGTACGGAGCCGGTACTGGATCGCATGATATTTTTCCGGGATATCAAATACGACCCACGAAACCGTAACCAATGCTTTGAAATGATCAAGTTACATTTTTTTGGCATTTTCTGGCAATTAAATTGGAATTCCGCCAATCGTGCCTCTATTATCGCTTGCCATGGTCCAGGCCAGAGGCCTTGGTACGGAGCCGGTACCGGATCGCATGATATTTTTTTGGGACATCAATACGACCCAAGGAACCATAACCAACGCTTTGAAATGATGAAGTTACATTCCTTTTGCATTTTATGGCAATTAAAATGGAATTTTGCTAGTCGTGCCTATATTATCGCCTTCCATGGTCCAGGCAGGACGCCTTGGTACGGAGCCGGTACCAGATCACATGATATTTTTCCAGGACATCAAATATGACCCAAGGAACCACAACCAACACTTTGAAATGATCAATTTACATTTTTTGGCATTTTATGGAAATTAAATTGGAATTCCGCTAGTCGTGCCTGTATTATCGCCTGCCATGGTCCAGGCCGGACGCCTTGGTACGGAGCCGGTTCTGTATCGCATGATATTTATCCGAGACATCATATACGACCCAAGGAACCATAATCAACTTACATTTCCTGGCATTTTATGGCAATTCAACTGTAATTCCACCAATCGTGCATATATTATCGCCTGCCATGGTCAAGGTCGGACGCCTTGGTATGGGGCCGGTATTGGATAGCATGATATTTGTCCGGGACATAAAATACAACCCAAGGAACCATAGCTAACGCTTCGAAATGATCAAGTTACATTGTTTCGCATTTTATGTCAATTAAACTGGAATTTCGCAAGTCGTGCTTATATTATCGCCTGCCATGGTCCAGGCCGGACGCCTTGGAATGGAGCCGGTATCGGATAACTTTATATTTGTCCGGTACATCAAATACGTCCCAAGGAACCATAACCAATGCTTCGAAATGATCTAGTTACACTTTTTGGCATTTTTTGACAATTAAACTAGAATTCCGCAAGTCATGCCTGCATTATCGCCATCCATGGTC
The DNA here is from genome assembly GCA_005239505.1 of Nicotiana paniculata. Classification (NCBI taxonomy): domain Eukaryota; kingdom Viridiplantae; phylum Streptophyta; class Magnoliopsida; order Solanales; family Solanaceae; genus Nicotiana; species Nicotiana paniculata. The sequence goes on along the minus strand of ML367037.1, from coordinate 9,508 downwards.
TAGGTGAGATGCCTTGGTGTGGAGCAGGTACCTGATGGCATGTTATTTTTTCCGGGACATCAAATACAACCCAAAGAACCATAACCAACTATTCGAAATGATCAAGTTACACTTTTTGGCATTTTATGGCAATTAAACTAGAATTCTGCAAGTCGTGCCTGTATTATCGTCTGCCATGGTCCAGGCCGGATGCCTTGGTACGGAGCCGAAACCGGATCACATGATATTTGTCCGGGACATAAAATAAGACCCAAGGAACCATAACAAATGCTTCGAAATGATCAAGTTACATTTTTTAACACTTTATGGCAATTAAAATTGAATTGCGCTAGTCGTGCCTGTATTATCGCCTACCATGGTCAAGGGCGGATGCCTTGGTACGGAGCCAGTACCGGATCGCATGATATTTGTCCGGGAGATTAAATACGACCTAAGGAACCATAACCGAAACTTCGAAATGATCAAGTTACATTTTTTGAAATTTTATGGCAATTAAATTGGAATTGTGCCAGTCGTGCCTGCATTATCGCCTGCCATGGTCCAGGCTAGAGGCCTTGGTACGGAGTCGGTACCGGATCGCATGATATTTTTTTGGGACATCAAATACGACCCAAGGAACAATAACCAACGCTTCTAAATGATCAAGTAACATTTTTGGCATTTTATGGCAATTAAACTGGAATTTCGCCAGTCGTGCCCGTATTATCGCCTGCCATGGTCCAGGCCGGAGGCCTTGGTACGGAACCGGTACCGGATCCATAACCAACTCTTCGAAATGATCAAGTTACATTTTTAGCATTTTATGGCAATTACACTGGAATTCTGCAAGTCGTGCCTGTATTATCGTCTGCCATGGTCCAGGCCGGACGCCTTGGTACGGAGCCGGTATTGGATCATATGATATTTGTCCGGGACATCAAATACGACCCAAGGAACCATAACAAACGCTTTGAAATGATCAAGTTACATTTTTTGGCATTTTATGGCAATTAAACTGGAATTGCGCCAGTCGTGCTTGTATTATCGCCTGCCATGGTCCAGGCTGGACGCCTTGGTACGGAGCCGGTACCGGATCGCATGATATTTGTCCGGGACATTAAATACGACCCAAGGAACCATAACCAACACTTCGAAATTATCAAGTTACATTTCTTGAATTTTATGGACATTAAATTGGAATTCCGCCAGTCGTGCCTGTATTATTCGCCTGCCATGGTCCAGGCCAGAGGCCTTGGTACGAAGCCGATACCGGATCACATGATATTTTTCCGGGACATCAAATACGACCCAAGGAACCATAACCACCGCTTCGAAATGATTAAGTTACATGTTTTGGCATTTTATGTCAATTAAACTGGAATTCGGCAAGTCGTGCCTGTCTTATCGCCTACCATAGTCTAGGCCGGACGCCTTGATATGGAGCCGGTACCATATCCCATGATATTTTTCCGGGACATAAAATACGACCTAAGGAACCATAGCCAACTCTTCAAAATGATCAAGTTAAATTTTTTGGCAGTTTATGGCAATTAAATTGGAAGTCTGCTAGTTGTGCCTGTATTATCTCCTGCCATGGTCCAGGCCGAGCGCCTTGGTACAAAGCTGGTACCTGATATTTGTACGAGACATCAAATACGACCCAAGGAACCATAACCCACGCTTCGAAATTATCAAGTTACATATTTTTGCATTTTATGGCAATTAAACAGGAATCCCGCCAGTCGTGTCTGTATTATCGCCAGCCATGGTCCAGGCCGGACGCCTTGGTACGGAGCCGGTACCAGATCGCATGATATTTGTCTGGAACATCAAATACGACCCACGGAACCATAACCAATGCTTTGAAATGATCAAGTTACATTGTTTTGGCAATTTATGGCAATTAAATTGGAATTCCGCCAATCGTACCTCTATTATCGCTTGCCATGGTCCAGGCCAGAGGCCTTGGTACGGAGCCGGTACCAGATCGCATGATATTTTTTTGGGACATCAAATACGACCCAAGGAACCATAACCAACGCTTTGAAATGATGAAGTTACATTCTTTTTGCATTTTATGGCAATTAAAATGGAATTTTGCTAGTCGTGCCTATATTATCGCCTTCCATGGTCTAGGCAGGACGCCTTGGTACGGATCCGGTACCAGATCGCATGATATTTTTCCAGGACATTAAATATGACCCAAGGAACCACAACCAACGCTTCGAAATGATCAATTTACATTTTTTGGCATTTTATGGAAATTAAACTGGAATTCCGCTACTCGTGCCTGTATTATCGCCTGCCATAGTTCAGGCCGGACGCCTTGGTACGGAGCTGGTACCATATCACATGATATTTATCCGAAACATCATATACGACCAAAGGAACCATAATCAACGCTTCGAAATGGTCAACTTACATTTCTTGGCATTTTATGGCAATTAAACTGTAATTCCACCAATCGTGCATATATTATCGCCTGCCATGGTCAAGGTCGGACGCCTTGGTACGGGGCCGGTATTAGATAGCATGATATTTGTCCGGGACATAAAATAAAACCCAAGGAACCATATCTAACGCTTCGAAATGATCAAGTTACATTTTTTCGCATTTATGTCAATTAAACTGGAATTCCTCAAGTCGTGCCTGTATTATTGACAGCCATAGTCTAGGCCGGACGCCTTGGTACGGAGCCGGTACCAGATCACATGATATTTGTCCTGGACATCAAATACGACCCAAGGAGCCATAGGAAACACTTCAAAATAATCAAGTTACATTTTTTGGCTTTTTATGGCAATTAAATTAGAACGTCGGCAGTCGTACCTGTATTACCGCCTGCCATGGTCTAGGCCGGACGCCTTGGTACGGAGCCGGTATGGGATAGCATGATATTTTTCCGGGACATCAAATACAACCCAAGGAACCATAACTAACGCTTCGAAATGATCAAGATATATGTTTTTGAATTTTATGGCAATTAAACTGGCATTCTACTAGAAATGCATGTATTATCGCCTGCCATGGTCCAGGCCGGACGCCTTGGTTCGGAGCCGGCACCGGATCGCATGATATTTCACCGGGACATCAAATACGACCCAAGGAACCATAATCAACTCTTCGAAATGCTCAAGTTACCTTTTTTGGCATTTTATGTCAATTAAACTGGAATTCTACAAGTTGTGCATGTATTATCGCCTGCCATTGTCCAGGCCGGACGCCTTGGTACAAAGCCGGTACCGGATCACATGATATTTGTTCAGCACATCAAATACGACCCAAGGAACCATAACCAATGCTTCGAAATGATCAAGTTACATTANTGAGCCGGTACCGGATCGCATGATATTTTTTTGGGACATCAAATTCGACCCAAGGAACCATAACCAACGCTTCGAAATGATCAATTTACATTTTTGGCATTTTATTTCAATTAAACTGGAATTCCACAAGTCGTGCATTTATTATCGCCTGCCATAGTCCAGGCCGGACGCCTTGGTACAAAGCCGGTACTGGATCGCATGATATTTACTTAGGACATCAAATAAGACCCAATGAACCATAACCAACGTTTCGAAATGATCAAGTTACATTTTTTGCATTTTATGGCAATTAAACTGGAATTCCGCCAGTCGTGCATGTATTATCACCTGCCATGGTCCAGGCCGGACGCCTTGGTACGGAGCCGGTACCAGATCACATGATGTTTGTGTGGGACATCAAATACGACCCAAGGAACCATAGCCAACGCTTCGAAATGATCAAGTTACATTTTTTGACATTTTATGGCAATAAACTGGAATTCCGCAAGTTGTGCCAGTATTATCGCCTGCCATGGTCCAGGCCGGACGCCTTGGTATGGAGCCGGTATCGGATAGCATTATATTTGTCCGGGACATCAAATACATCCCAAGTAACCATAAACAATCCTTCGAAATGATCAAGTTACATTTTTTGGCATTTTATGGCAATTACACTGGAATTCTGCAAGTCGTGCCTGTATTATCGTCTGCCATGGTCCAGGCCGGACGCCTTGGTACGGAGCCGGTACTAGATCATATGATATTTGTCCGGGACATCAAATACGACCCAAGGAACTATAATAAACGCTTTGAAATGATCAAGTTACATTTTTTGGCATTTTATGGCAATTAAACTGGAATTGCGCCAGTCATGCTTGTATTATCGCCTGCCATGGTCCAGGCTGGACGCCTTGGTACGGAGCCGGTACCGGATCGCATGATATTTGTCCGGGAGATTAAATACTACCCAAGGAACCATAAACAACACTTCGAAATTATCAAGTTACATTTCTTGAATTTTATGGACATTAAATTGGAATTCCGCCAGTCGTGCCTGTATTATCGCTTGCCATGGTCCAGGCCAGAGGCCTTGGTACGAAGCCGGTACCGGATCACATGATATTTTTCCGGGACATCAAATACGACCCAAGGAACAATAACCACCGCTTTGAAATGATTAAGTTACATGTTTTGGCATTTTATGTCAATTAAACTGGAATTCGGCAAGTCATGCCTGTCTTATCGCCTGCCATAGTCTAGGCCGGACGCCTTGGTATGGAGTCGGTACCATATCCCATGATATTTGTCCGGGACATAAAATACGACCTAAGGAACCATAGCCAACACTTCAAAATGATCAAGTTAAATTTTGGCAGTTTATGGCAATTAAATTGGAAGTCTGCCAGTTGTGCCTGTATTATCTCCTGCCATGGTCCAGGCCGAGCACCTTGGTACGGAGCTGGTACCTGATATTTGTACGAGACATCAAATATGACCCAAGGAACCATAACCCACGCTTCAAAATTGTCAAGTTACATATTTTTGCATTTTATGGAAATTAAAGAGGAATCCCGCCAGTCGTGTCTGAATTATCGCCAGCCATGGTCCAGGCCGGACGCCTTGGTACGGAGCCGGTATCGGATAACATGATATTTGTCCGGGACATCAAATACGGCCCAAGTAACCATAACTAACGCTTCTAAATGATCAAGTTACATTTTTTGGTATTTTATGGCAATTAAACTGGCATTCTGCCAAAAGTGCCTGTATTATCACCTGCCATGGTCCAGGCCGGACGCCTTGGTACGGAACCGGTACTGGATCGCATGATATTTGTTCGGGACATCAAATACGACCCACGGAACCATAACCAATGCTTTGAAATGATCACGTTACATTTTTTTGGCATTTTATGGCAATTAAATTGGAATTCCGCCAATTGTGCCTCTTTTATCGCTTGCCATGGTCCAGGCCAGAGGCCTTGGTACGGAGCCGGTACCGGATCGCATGATATTTTTCCAGGACATCAAATATGACCCAAGTAAACACAACCAACGCTTCGAAATGATCAATTTACATTTTTTGGCATTTTATGGAAATTAAACTGGAATTCCGCTAGTCGTTTTTGTATTATCGCCTGCCATGGTCCAGGCCGGACGCCTTGGTACGGAGCCGGTACCGTATCGCATGATATTTAACCGAGACATCATATACGACCCAAGGAACCATAATCAACGCTTCAAAATGATCAACTTACATTTCTTGGCATTTTATGGTAATTAAACTGTAATTCCACCAATCGTGCATATATTATCGCCTGCCATGGTCAAGGTCGGACGCCTTGGTACAGGGCCGGTATTGGATAGCATGATATTTGTCTGGGACATATAATACAACCAAAGGAACCATAGCTAACGCTTCGAAATGATCAAGTTACATTTTTTCGCATTTTATGTCAATTAAACTGGAATTACTCAAGTCGTGACTGTATTATCGCCCGCCATAGTCTAGGCCGGACGCCTTGGTACAGGGCCGGTATTGGATAGCATGATATTTGTCCGGGACATCAAATACAACCCAAGGAACCATAACTAACGCTTTGAAATGATCAAGATACATGTTTTTGAATTTTATGGCAATTAAACTGGCATTCTACTAGAAGTGCATGTATTATCGCCTACCATGGTCCAGGCCGGACGCCATGGTACGGAGCCGGTACAGGATCGCATGATATTTGTTTGTAATATTAAATACGACCCAAGGAACCATAACCAACGCTTCGAAATGATCAAGTTACATTTTTTGGCATTTTATGGAAATTAAATTGGAATTTCGCCAGTCGTGCATGTATTATCGCCTTCTATGGTCCAGGCCGGAGGCCTTCGTACGGAGCCGGTACCGGATCACATGATATTTTTGTGGGACATCAAATACGATCCAAGGAACCATAACCAACGCTTCGAAATGATCAAGTTATATTTTTGGCATTTTATGGCAATTAAACTGGAATTCTGCTAGTCGTGCCCGTATTATCGCCTGCCATGGTCCAGGCCGTAGGCCTTGGTATGGAGCCGGTACCGGTTCGCATGATATTTTTTCGGGACATTAAATACGACCCAAGGAACCATAACAAACGCTTAGAAATGATAAGGTTACATTTTTTGGCATTTTATGGCAATTAAACTGAAATTCCTCAAGTCGTGCCTGTATTATCACCTGCCATGGTCCAGGCCGGACGCCTTGGTATGGAGCCGGTATCGGATAGCATGATATTTGTCCGGGACATCAAATACGACCCAAGGAACCATAACCAACGCTTCGAAATGATCAAGTTACATTTTTTGGCATTTTATGGCAATTAAACTGGAATTCCGCTTGTTGTGCCTGTATTATCGCCGACCATGGTCCAGACTGGACGCCTTGGTATGTAGCCGGTACCGGATTGAAAGATATTTGTTTGGGACATTAAATACAACCCAAGGAACCATAACGAACGCTTCGAAATGATCAAGTTACATTTTTTGGAATTTTATGGCAATTCAATTGGAATTCCGCCAGTCGTTCCTGTATTATCGCCTGCCATGATCCAGGCGAGAGGCCTTGGTACGAAGCCGGTACCGGATCACATGATACTTTTTTGGGACATCAAATACGACCGAAGGAACCATAAGCAACGCTTCGAAATGATCAAGTTACATTTTTGACATTTTATGGCGATTAAATTAGAATTCCGCCAATCGTTTCTGTATTATCGCCTGCCATGGTCCACGCTAGAGGCCTTGGTACGGAGCCGGTACCGGATTGCATGATATTTTTTCGGGACATCAAATACGACCGAAGGAACCATAACCAACGCTTCAAAATGATCAAGTTAAATTTTTTGGCATTTTATGTCAATTAAACTGGAATTCTGCAAGTCGTGCATGTATTATCGTCTGCCATAGTCCAGGCAGGACGCCTTGGTACAAAGCCAGTATCAGATCGCATGATATTTGTTCGGGACATCAAATACGACCCAAGGAACCATAACCAACACTTCGAAATGATCAAGTTATATTTTTTTGCATTTTATGGCAATTAGACTGGAATTCCGCAAGTCATGCCTGTATTATCGCCTGCCATGGTCCTGGCCGGACGCCTTGGTATGGATCCTGTACCGGATCACATGATATTTTTTGGGGACATCAAATACGACCCTAGGAACCATAACCAATGCTTCAAAATGATCAAGTTACATTTTTTGGCATTTTATGTCAATTAAACTGGAATTCCGCAAGTCGTGCATGTATTATCGCCTGCTATGGACCAGGCCGGCCGCCTTGGCACGGAGACGGTACCGAATCGTATGATATTTGTCCGGGACATCAAATACGACCCAAGGAACCATAACCAACGCTTCGAAATGATCAAGTTACATTTTTTGGCATTTTATGGCAATTAAACTGGAATTCCGCTCGTTGTGCCTGTATTATCGCCGACCATGGTCCAAGCTGGACGCCTTGGTATGTAACCGATACCGGATTGCAAGATATTTATTCGGGACATTAAATTCAACCCAAGGAACCATAACGAACGCTTCGAAATGATCAAGTTACATTTTTTGGCATTTTATGGCAATTAAATGGAATTCCGCCAGTCGTTCCTGTATTATCGCCTGCCATGGTCCAGGCAGGACGCCTTGGTACGGAGCCGGTACCGGATCGCATGATATTTTTTCGGGACATCAAATATTACCCAAGTAACCATAACCAACGCTTCGAAATGATCAATTTACATTTTTTGGCATTTTATGGAAATTAAACTGGAATTCCGCTAGTCGTGCCTGTATTATCGCCTGCCATGGTCCAGGCCAGACGCCTGGTACGGAGCCGGTACCGTATCACATGATATTTATCCGAGAAATCATATACGACCCAAGGAACCATAATCAACGCGTCGAAATGATCAACTTACATTTTTTGGCATTTTATGGCAATTAAACTGTAATTCCACCAATCGTGCATATATTATCGCCTGCCATGGTCAAGGTCGGACGCCTTGGTACGGGGCCGGTATTGGATAGCATGATATTTGTCCGGGACATAAAATACAACCCAAGAAACCATAGCCAACGCTTCGAAATGATCAAGTTAAATTTTTTAGCATTTTATGTCAATTAAACTGGAATTCCTCAAGTCATGCCTGTATTATCGCCCATCATAGTCTAGGCCGTACGCCTTGGTACGGAGCCGGTACCAGATCACATGATATTTGTCTGGGACATCAAATATGATCCAAGGAACCATAGGCAACGCTTCAAAATGATCAAGTTACATTTTTTGGCATTTTATGGCAATTAAATTGGAACTTCGGCAGTCGTACCTGTATTACCGCCTGCCATGGTCTAGGCCGGACGCCTTGGTACGGAGCCGGTATCGGATAGCATGGTATTCGTCCGGGACATCAAATATGACCCAAGGAACCATAACTACCACTTTGTAATGATCAAGATACATTTTTTTGAATTTTATGGACTTTAAACTGGCATTCTACTAGAAGTGCCTGTATTATCGCCTGCCATGGTCCAGGCCGGACGCCTTGGTACGGAACCGGTACCGAATCACATGATATTTGTCTATGAAATTAAATACGACCCGAGGAACCATAACCAACGCTTCGAAATGATCAAGTTACATTTTTTGGCATTTTATGGCAATTAAACAGGAATTCCGCTCGTTGTGCCTGTATTATCGTCGGCCATGGTCCAGGCCGGACGCCATGGTACGTAGCCGATACCGGATTGCAAGATATTTGTTCGGGACATTAAATACAACCCAAGGAACCATAACGAATGCTTCGAAATGATCAAGTTACATTTTTTAGCATTTTATGGAAATTAAATTGGAATTCCGCGAGTCGTTCCTGTATTATCGCCTGCCATGGTCCAGGCCAGAGGCCTTGGTATGGAGCCGGTACCGGATCACATGATATTTTTTTGGGACATCAAATACGACCGAAGGAACCATAAGCAACGCTTCGAAATGATCAAGTTAACTTTTTTGGAATTTTATGGCAATTAAATTGGAATTCCGCCAGTCGTTTCAGAAGCCGATGCCAACAGGTAGATTGGCAAAGTGGCAAATCTTGCTCACAGAGTTTGATATTATTTATGTCACTCGTAGAGCCATGAAGGCACAAGCTTTGGCTGATCATTTGGTAGAAAACCCAGTTGATGATGAGTATGA
>ML367036.1:1029-107057 GCA_005239505.1 Nicotiana paniculata | reverse complement strand
GCGAGGCAATCCAACTTTCGAACGAGGATGCTGAAAGAATATGGATGGAGGCTGCTGGCGGTGAAAAATGGGGGAAGGTATACGGTCTTCCTACTAAGAAGTTCCATCGCTATCACTGTGGAATTCAAGGAATAGGGACTTCCTCGCAAGGCAAGCAACTTTATGGGGAGAGCCTCTCCGCTATGCAGGAGACTGTGACAAAGCTCACATCCGAGCTAGAAGCGGCCAAGGAAAGAGAAAAGCTTAGAGATGCTCAATAAGTTGGCATGCAAGCTCAGCACCATGGCATGCAAGCTCAGCTCAAAGCTCTCCTAGCTTCTGGAGCTTTTCCGATTAACCGGTCTAGCGAGTCATCGCCAGAGGCTCAACTTGAATGTGAGCGTTCCTTCCGTCATCCCCGTGATAGTTCCTCCCGTCCTCCCCATGATCGGTATTCTCGTCCTCCACAAAATGACCCTTCTCATTACCGTCTTGATAATGAAGATTCATCAGACGGTGATGATAATGATGTGGAATGAAACAGTCCTTGAGTACTTTTATATACTTTGAACTAGACAATAGAACCGATTTTCGAATGGGCTTGTAATAAGTGTTAACTTAGTTTTGTTAGTTTAATGTGTTAGTTCTATTGAACTTTATACTTTGTTGGTTTTAATGTTGTTGTTGTGTTATTGTTGTTGTGTTGTTGTTGTGTTGTTGGTGTTGGTGGTGGTTTAATTGTTGGTATTGTTGTTTTTGTTTCTTGTAATAGGAAATTTGGTATGTTGGCAGGTGGTGTAGCTGCCAAAACAGGCAATTTCTGCCAAAATTATACTCAGAAAAGCGACCAAAGTCGCTAATTAACCCAAATTTCCTATAAAGCGAACAACTTTGGTCGCTATTCTATTAAAAACACAAAAATTCTGGGAATTAACGACCAATTTTTGTTGCTTATAGATAAAAAAAATTAAATTCTATAAATTAGCGACCAATTGTGGTCGATTATGATTAAAAAAAATTAAAAAAAAGCGACCAACTTTGGTCGATATATTCCAGATTTAAAAATATAATATTTGATTTATAGACCAAAGTTGGTCGCTATTTTTTGAATAATAGTAAATAAGAAAAAACGTAATTTAATTATAGAGACCAACTTTGGTCGCTAAATTTATATTATTAAAATATTAAAGCGATCAAAGTTGGTCGCTATATTGTATACCCGGAATATTTGGTCCTTTTACCTTAGAGACCAAAGTTGATCACTAATTAGCGACCAACTTTGGTCCCTAAGATAAAGAGACCAACAAAATAGCGACCAAGCTTGGTTGGATGCATTTTGATCACTTTTTCACTGTTTAGCGACCATCTTTGGTCGCTTTTGGTGGTCGTTTTTTCCCGAATTTTTAGTAGTGAATATTGTTATGTTTATTGAATGTGCAAAACAAGATATGTAATTGTAAGAGTTGGATTATTGGTGAAATCCCATAAAAGTTATGTCTTGTCAGAGGTACTTTATGACAATTTCTGCTCACTTAGTAAAGAATATTATATCTATACACCATGCTAAATGGGAGTAACTTGTAATATTGCTATTTCTAATTTTTTGACAATGTTGTATTGAATATTTTTTCTTTAGTTCCTTTAAAAGTCTTTTATGCCGAGTCTTATTTCCTGCATTTTTATGGTGATGTTTTATACTTCAATACCATATAAGAGGAAAATGATTTGTATGGTGGTTAATTTTCGCGTGCAATGAATTATCAAAAGACCTGGTTCTTCTATGCGTTCCTTATAATACGGAATAAGTAATACAGAAAGTAAATAACATAAGTATTTTTATGTGGAAAATACTCGGCTCAAAAGGTGAAAAATCACGACCTACTTCCCAGTAGAATTTTGCCCGAACGATTCACTTAACTCTAAGCCAAGATAAAGTTTACAAACTCTTGTAAACCTAAGGATTAAACTCTAACCCTTGTAGCAACGCACCACATGCTGTTGTGACTTCTTCAAGTTAATTCTAACTTGAAAGATACAACTCAAGTACCTAATACAATTTGCTTCTACAAAAAGCTGAAAGGTACAACTCAAAAGATCCTACTACAATTGAACTAGAATTAAAGACAGACACATGGAAGTGTTCTTCAATCTGGTTCATGCAGTTTCATGTTCGCATCCTTGAATCTCACAGGAATTGCTCACAAAATGCCTTGCTATTTTGCTCTAAATTCTGCTTAACTTCAGTATGTGTATGTCACGAGAATAAACTGATATTTATAGAGTTAGTAGGATTAGGATTAACTAGAGGTATAATGCTTTACTCTTCCAACTTCTAACTTTTTCCTTATTTTGGTATTTTGATAGAGCATGCATGAAGTCTGTATGCGGTCGAAATCGGAGAGGCGGATTTCGAGGTCTTAATCGAACTCCGAGCTCGAGTTCGGGCAACTCGAAGAAGGGATCAGGTCCGGCTGAAAGATGCGCACCTCGGGAGAGCAAATTGAACGCCCATCATGCTCTATCTCGAGATAGTATCATCTCGAACACACTCAAGAAAGAGCGAGAATTTCTCAGGAGCATAAAGGTCAAGGCATAAATTTCGGGATAGATTCGTACAAATCCGTACTAGGTGGTTATACAGCTATACCAATAGAATTTTTTACTGTAAATAGAAATGAACCTTATTTGGGGTTCCCCCTCCTATATAAAGGGGACCTCAATCATTTGTAAGGATCATCTTATCACTGCAAAAAGAATATACTGTCTTACTTTTCTCGTTTATTGTGCTTTAAAATTGTTCTTCAGCTCAAAAGCTCTTACTTTATTGTGCTTTCTTTAATCATCTCTAACCCACCTCGAGGTCTCAGAGCATCGAGCTCGAGGTCCCCACTACTCTACTAATATTGGTTTGGTTCATCAGTCCTATTCATTTAAACTCTATATTACTTGTTTATTAATTAGTATCGAATTAGATCACGTATCTTTAAAGTCACAAATCAAATTTAATTGTACTCGTATTTTTCAAGATAAACAAAGTCAATTAACTGTGATTATCCATGTGATAAAACATGTCACAAACGGGTCTTCAAATAAAGCTACAATCAAATTCTTTTCTGCCAACTTAGCAGAAATATGTTATTATCTTCATATAGTCCATTAATTTAGCATTTACAAGTGTAACAAAGTTTAACCGTGGACAATGAATTTAGCAATTTAGTTAGAATTGCAGTTAAACTAGTAGTGATCGATGGGTACTCCTGGGCCAGCCAGTGTATCAACACTGTTGATAGTCCTGCTATGAATCCGGCCCAAATATTAGCCGAATCAGATCTAAACCGACCCAATAAAATCTTGCTGCTCTCTTTGTTACATATTGTTGTAGACATCGAAAATTTGCTGGATACTCCAAATATATTTGGGCTACACCATTAAGTTGGTAATTTTTTTTACAAGAAGCCCTATTTGGTAGCTCCCATTTAACTTGTACTTCTTACAAGAGTATATAGAGTAATTTACTCAAATATAATAAGTCACCGTATTTTAAATCAAAGAAAAACACATTACATTAAATGAACAAATATTTAAATAAAACTTAAGAAGAAAATACTTTGATCATACTGAGGGAAATTCAAAAAGCGTAGAGAATTTTGTGGATGTAAGGGCATATAACCCAAGACATAAGATGCACACGAGACAATTACCCTTTCCGTCAACAGTTTAGCTCTTTGATTGCATCGAATTTAGAGCTATATCAAAATCAGGGTAAATATCGACCTGTCTCTTAAATAATTAGTGACCAATTATTCATGGAAATACATTTTTATAATTAGTTGCAATTTGAATATAAAAAAAAATAATTTTATAAAGATCTCTATGCTTATTCCCCGATATTTTCTTCCTAGTGATCTAACACGAAAAAGATCATATAACTATAATAAAATATATAAATGACCACATCATATCTACAAATCGGGGAAAGCAGGGGAAGGCTACATCCTTGTCCAAGTCTTTTTATTAAATAATATGCTTTCTTAGCTGGAATGTATTTATTCACTTTGATTATTAACTTCTAATATTTGATCACTAGACAAACAAGTTTTTCGTTGAACTAAATTGTTTTTCCATGTTTGCTAATAATGATAGCTCTTTATTATTTCATTGCTAATTATGCACCTTAGTTTGTTTTCTTTAAACTTGTAGCCCCTAGTGAAGTCTTCTCCGACACACATGGCTTCAATTGGAATCTCCATATGTAATTAAAAGTTAGATCAATGGTTTGCTTTTTTCTTGATAATTAATTATATTAGCAGTCCATATTAATTGATGTATAATTTTAATGGATTTAGAAAATAATTTGAATGAGTAATTAATGCTAAGGGCAAAACAGGAAAAAAAAATCATTTTTCTCTTAATATGTAAAAAGTAACAAGTAAATATGAAAATTTACTTTTAGAATACCTGACAACTAAAAGTGAACGGAGCGAGTACTTTGTTCTAATTTAATGGAAGTGGAAATTTTTCTGGTCAGGGAAAATGACTATTAAGCACATAAAATAACGGTACGATATTTCGTGTAGGCTTTATGGGATGAAGAAGTCCATATTAGAATCGTGCTATTTTGTATGTAGTGTTGAGCCCAAGAGTATTACGTAGTCATTCAACGAAGTTATCATAAATTCTTTTAGACCTTTTTTAAAAAGTTGTGATCTCTCGAGTCTCAACATAAACATTGTATACTATTATCCGATTTTACTATTTGATCGAGATCACGATGTTACATCGAATGCCGACTTCGATTAAATCGCGAGGATAAGGCACCGAGTTCAGGATTGAAGTATTTGTCGAGATCGAGGTTGTTAAGTCAAGTGGAAAAGACACGGAATAAGATCGGAGGCGGCGTAGTAACGAAAAAGTGAAATATCTGTGGCAAGTCGAGGATCACAGCGTAAATCTCGAAATGGATCAAATCAGGAACGGATAATTAGCTAATCATGTGATTTCCTTCTGTAAATAGAGTTATACCATAAGTAGAATTTCTCTATTATATAAAGGGGAGTTCTAATAATTTGTAAGACATTATACACAGAGGGCAAAGCAATACAATTCTTTCTTTCTCGCTTACATTATTGTTCATTCGCTTGTTCTATTTTTTAACTATTTTTGCATCTATCGGTTCGAGAGTATTTCGACTCGAAGGCTGAGTTCTGTCTGAATACTGGTTTGCTTTACTTATAATTTAATTTTATTATTTATCTTAATATTTATCAATTGGTGTTGAGTGCAATCACGTATCCTTAAAATCACAATATAAGTTTAATTGTTATCCAAATTTTGGGGTAAACAGTATGGGCCCACCGTGGGACTAAGGATAATAGTGATTGCTTAATATCGATTCCTATAACATACACTACTTTACGCTTGTTCTTGTAAGTATTTTTATTTTGAGGATAAAAAATGTCAAACTCACAAACAACACTCACACATGGTGCCAACGACCTCGGATTTCACGGGGAAAACGACAATATAGCCGCCCCAGGGATCGAGGTGCCTCAGGCTGATCTCGAGGGAGCACTAATTGCCAATACAGTTGACGTCAGTTCACATATTGCCCTAAATGAAAATTTTGGTGCTGATCCCGAAGGAAGCATACACAGGGAAGGCCAATCTGGTGGTCGAGGTACGCATGGCGGAGGAGATGCTGGAGTCAGCCTCCAATTGATATTCGAAATGATACAGTCTCAACATGCCACTATAGCACAACTACAAAAACCAGCATCGAACGCCGAGGGGGGTCAACCAGAAGTCGTCGACAGAACCGAGCCAGTGTCAGAAAGACCGAATCCCAACGAATCGGGGACTGACCCCTCCATAATGAGGATGCTCGATAAGCTCACTAAACGAATTAAATCGGGGGAAAAGAAAATCAAGGAAAATGATAAGAAAGTAGACATATACAATTATTGGGTTGACCAAATACCGGGGGCACCGCCGATTTTAAAAGGTATGGACTCAAAGAAGTTTGTGCAGAAGTCGTTCCCCCCAAGTGCGGCTCCGAAGAAAATTCCGAAGAAATTCCGCATACCGGAAATCCCTAAGTACAATGGGACCACCGATCCCAATGAGCATGTCACCTCCTATACATGCGCCATAAAAGGAAATGATTTGGAAGATGATGAGATCGAATATGTTTTACTGAAGAAATTTGGAGAAATACTATTGGAGGGAGCAATGATCCGGTATCACAATCTACTACCTAATTCTATTGACTCGTTCGCCATGCTTGCAGACTCTTTCGTAAAGGCACATGCCGGGGCAATAAAGGTTGCGACGCGGAAATCGGACCTTTTCAAGGTGAAACAAAAGGATAACGAAATGCTGAGGGAGTTCGTATCTCGGTTCCATATGGAACGCATAGAACTACCACCGTTCACAGACGATTGGGTTGTTCAAGCCTTCACGCAAGATTTGAACGAACGAAGTTCGGTGGCATCACGTCAACTGAAGCAACATTTAATTGAATATCTGGCGATAACCTGGGCTGATGTACATAATCAGTACTAGTCAAAGATGAGGGTCGAGGATGATCAATTGGGGATCCCCTCCGGTTCCATCTATCCGAACAGGACCATAGGCAGAAATCGGAGGGATATCGATAGGGAACCTCGGTCGAACAGAGAGCGATATCAGCCATACAACACAGATCACAGAAACAATGGCCTAGGACGCAATCCCATCCAAAACAATTGAAGGAACGATCAAGGGCAGAGCTCTCGATGACTCATGAGCAAAAGTGGTTTCGATAAACATGTCGATCCCATAAAGGCACCACGATTATCGGAGTACAACTTCAATATCGACGCATCAGGTATTGTGTCGGCCATTGAGAGAATCAAAGATACTAGATGGCCCAGACCCCTACTAACGATCCTTCCCAAAGAAACCCCAATCAAATATGTAAGTATCACGACACGCATAGCCAGTGAACCGAAGACTGCAGACAACTGAGGGGGGAGGTAGCCCGTCTATTCAGCGAGGGCCACCATTGAGAGTTCTTGAGCAATCGAGTTAAGAACCATTTCAGAGGAACGGATGCCAACAAGAAAAATGAGCAGGAAGAACCATAACACGTGATTCATATGATCGTTGGTGGGGTCGATATTCCACAAGGGCCCTTGTCCTAATGCACCAAGGTATCAATCACCAGGGAAAAATGGACCCGAGATTATGTTCCAGATTACACTGTATCATTCAACAATGAAGAAGTAGAAGGGATATCTCAACCCCATAATGATGCTCTGGTAATTTCTATCCTTTTGAATAAATTCAGGTTAAACGTGTATTGATTGATCCAGGTAGCTCGGCCAATATTATTCGATCGAGGGTCTTGGAGCAGCTGGGTCTAAGAGATCAAATCATACCCGTAACTCGGGTCCTAAATGGTTTCAACATGGCCAGCGAAACAACTAAAGCTGAAATCATTTTACCATTAAATGTAGCTGGGACTATTTAATAAATCAAGTTCCATGTAATCGAGGGCGATATGAGGTACAACGCCCTGCTCGGAAGACCCTGAAATTCCCAACACCGGATGGAATGAAAATAGTATATAGGGAACAACATGCTGCAAAAGAAATGTTCAAGGTCGATGAGGTAATACTGATATAGGCGCTTTCGTCAACAAAGGGATCGGAGGTCAAAGGACAATAGGAGGCTAAATAGCAACCAAAACCACCAGCCTCGACTCAGTCGGAAAAGTCGGGAACTGATGAGGACGACGATTACTGGATCCCTCGATCCTTCATTATCCCCGAAGATTCGACGCCACCAAATCAACAATCGAAGAGCTGGAACATGTCATATTGACCGAATACCTACCCGACCGAACGGTATACCTAGGTACAGGGTTAACCCCCAAACTCAAGAAAAAACTCATTAAATTTCTTATCGATAATATAGATTGTTTTGCTTGGTCCCACTTATATATGACTTGAATCCCACCGGAGATCACAACACATCGATTGATCTTGAACCCGAAGTTCAGACCAGTAAAACAAAAGAGAAGGCCCCAGTCCAAAGTAATACATGGATTAATCAAGGACGAGGTAACCAAACTTCTCAAAATAGGATCCATTCGGGAAGTAAAATATCCCGAATGGTTAGCAAACGTAGTTGTGGTCCCTAAAAAAGGGAATAAACTTAGGATGTGTGTAGACTAAAGATTTAAACAAAGCATGTCCCAAAGACTCTTTTCCTCTACCAAATATCGATCGCATGATCGATGCCATGGCCGGCCACGGGATCCTTAGTTTTCTCGACGCCTACTCCGGGTACAATCAAATTCAAATAAACCCGGAGGATCAGGAAAAGACTTCGTTCATCACTAAGTATGGCACCTATTGTTATAATGTAATGTCGTTTGGACTAAAACAATCTGGTGCTACCTACTAAATCCTAGTGAACCGAATGTTTGAAGAACAAGTAGGTAAATCAATGGAGGTATATATTGACGATATGCTACTTAAGTCCCTGCACGCAAGACCATTTAACACATTTGCAGGAAATCTTCAATATATTGAGAAAATACAACATGAAGCTCAATCCTGAGAAATGTGCATTCGGGGTCGGTTCAGGAAAGTTCCTCGGCTTTATGGTATCAAATCGGGGGATCGAGATCAACCCCGATAAAATCAAGGCAATCGAAGACATCACGGTCATGGACAACATTAAGGTCGTACAAATATTAACGGAGAAGATAGCCGCCTTAGGCCGATTTATCTCGAGGTCTTCAGATCGAAGTCACAAGTTCTTCTCACTGATCAAAAAATAAGAACAATGTTTCTTGGACCCCGGAATGCCAACAGGCATTGGAATAATTAAAGCGGAACCTCTCGAGCCCACCACTGCTTCATACTCCGAAAGGGGATGAGCAACTCTACTTATATTTAGCAGTCTCAATAGTCGCGGTAAGTGGGATCCTAGTTCGAGAAGAAAAAGGTACGCAATTTCCTGTTTACTATGTTAGTCAAACTTTAGATGAAGTTGAGACCTGGTACCCACACTTAGAAAAATTAGCGCTTGCTGTACTAAGAGCCTCTAGGAAATTAAAACCATATTTTTAGTGTCACCCAATTTGTGTGGTGACCACTTATCACCTTCGTAATATTTTGCATAAGCCCAAAATTTCGTGCCGATTGGCCAAATTGGCTGTCGAAATAAGTGGGTATGATATCGAGTATCAGCCCTGAACGAACATCAAATCTCAAATCTTAGCAGACTTCGTGGCCGACTTCACACCAACCCTCGTACCCGAGGTCGAAAAGGAACTATTGCTAAAAACTAGTACATCTTCGAGAGTGTAGACCCTTTCACATATGGTGCTTCAAACGTGAACGGGTCTGGGCTAGGCATCGTTTTGAAGCCACCCACAGGCAATACAATTAGACAATCTATCAAAACTTCTAAGTTGACTAACAACGAGGCCGAGAATGAGGCCATGATTGCAGGTCTCGAGCTGGATAAATGCTTGGGAGCAGAGGTCATCGAGGCCAAATGTGACTCCCTAATTGTGGTAAACCAAGTCAACAGAACCTTCTAGGTTCGAGAAGATCGAATGGAGAGGTACTTGGAAAAGCTATAGGTACCATTACATCGGTTTAATGAATGGACCCTACAACATGTACCTCGAGAACAAAACAGTGAGGTCGATGCCCTTGCAGATTTGGGGTCATCGGTCGAGGACGGCGAAGTTAGCTCGAGGACTGTCGTACAACTTTCAAATTCATTAATCGAAGAAGTTCACGCTAAAATAAACTCCACAAGCCTAACTTGCGATTGGAGGAATAAATACATCGAGTATCTAAAAAACGGGAAGCTCCCATCGCACCCTAAAGAATCGAGGGCTCTACGAACAAAGGCTGCACGATTCACATTGGCCGAAGATGGAACGCTTTACAGAAGAAAATTCGATGGACCGTTAGAAATATGTTTGGGTACGGGAGACATCGACTACATCCTACGAGAAATTCATGAGGGCACTTGCAGAAACCATTCTGGTGCCAAATCACTAGTTCATAAAGTCATCAGAGCGGGATACTATTGGGCCAATATGGAAAAAGATTCAGGAATTCATTCGAAAATGCGACAAGTGCCAAATATATGCGTTCATGATCCACCAGCCCCCAGAGCAACTTCATTCAGTCCTATCCCCATGTCCGTTCATGAAATGGTGAATGGATATCATTGTCCCTCTGCCATCGGCCCCAGGTAAAGATAAATTTATTTTATTTATGACTGAATATTTCTCTAAATGGGTTGAAGCACAGGTTTTCGAGAAACTCAGAGAAAAGGAAGTTATAGACTTCATCTGGGTCCACATCATATACCGATTAAGGATGCCTGCCGAAATTGTATGCGACAATGGAAAATAATTCATCGGCAGCAAAATAACAAAGTTTCTCGAAAATCACAAAATAAAAAGGATCTTGTCGATACTATATCATCCTAGTGGGAACGAACAGGACGAATCAACCATCGTTTTGAATCTAAAGAAAAGATTGAATGACGCTAAGGGAAGAGAGAAAGATTGCGCGAGGTCCTTTGGGCGTATCGAACAACGTCAAAATATAGTATGGCGGCAACACCGTTCTCCTTAGTATATGGCGCCGAAGCTCTGATCTCGGTCAAGGTTGGGGAACCTAGCGTCAGGTTTCGATACTCAATAGAAGAGTCAAATCACGAGGCTATGAATACAAGCCTCGAATTACTAGATGAAAAATGGGAAGCTGCCCTCGTACGAATGGCCGCACAAAAGCAGCACAATGAAAGGTACTACAACCGAAGTACCAATCTTCACCACTTTAGAATCGGGGACTTAGTTCTGAGAAAAGTCACCCTCAATACTCGAGACACAAACGAAGGAAAACTCGGCCCAAATTGGGAAGGACCGTATCAGGTCCTCGATATCATCGGAAAGGGATCCTACAGACTTGGCACGATGAACGGCAAACAATTGCCAAATAATTTGAACATATCACTCAAACAATATTGTTGTTAAGGTATGCATACGGCTAAAATCAGAGAGGTCGATTTTATGATCATTACGGCACTCAGAAGGCTTGAAGCTATTCGAGTTTTAGTATCGAGGAGGCATGCCGAGGATTCTCGACCTCGAGATGATGTAAATCGAAGACCATCACAAAAAAGAGGGAAAATCCTAAAAAGGCACGTGGTTAAAGCTGACCAAGTCCATAAGATAGTACAAGCCAGTACCGTGGCATTAAATGGTTGTACCAGCCATATCTCTTTGTAATAATTATACATGTACTATGTTAGGATTCCGCCACTTATAAAGGGGACCCTTGTCATTTTGTAACACACATGATATTCAATACAAAAACAAGAACATTCTCTGCTCTTTAACTCAAACATTCTCTACAATTGCTCTATTCATTTATTGTCTTCCATTTGTTGTGTTCATTAACTGTTCTTCATTTATTACTCGTTATTGATCTTAAAGAGGCCATCTTCTAGGCCTTCAATAATGTTGTACCATCTTCGACCGCCCCCCTGTCAAGCTCTTGAGCTCGACCTCGAGACCTATTTCGTCCAAGCTCGAGAACCAGTCTCTCACATGCTCGGTTTGCACAATCTCATTATCCTTGCTCTTATCTCATTTTATTACCTCTCACTTAGGAACTATTTCCTAAACAACTGGTATTAAAATAGATCACATATTTTTAGAACCACAAAATCAAGTATAATTGTAATTACCATTTTCAAGGTAAACAGTTTGGCGCCCACCGTAGGGCTAAATATAATAGTGATTGTTTTAGTGCTGGTTTTCTATAAACACAAGTTATTCTTTACACCTTTTCTTGTCCAAGAATCTTCAATTTCAGGTCAAAAAATGTCTAACTCAGTGAATGCACACGAAAACAACGGTCCTGAGGATCATAGGGAGAACGGAAAAGCTGCTTCAGGTGCCGGTGTACCACTGCAAAACCCTGAGGGGGCACTAGTGCAAATCCCCATCGATGAAGGCTTATGCAACGCTCAACATGTCGGTATAAAATCTCATACAGACGGGAGTGTGCGCGATGGATACCAGCATAAAGCGCAGAGAGCACCCGCTCAAAAGGAATGGAAAATTAGCCTACATGTCATTTTTGAGATGTTGCAAGCACAACAGGTGGCTATTGCTCAACTACAAAGCCATCAGATAACTCCAAGCACAACACCGTCAGAAACGGCTCATCGAGTTGAACAAGCACCAGAAAGGTCGAGAAATAATGGGTCAGCAGCCGACCCTGCTATTATGAAGATGCTCGAGGACCTCACAAAGAGGATTGAATCAGGCGAAAAGAAGATCAAAGCTAACGACAAAAAGGTGGAAAACTATAACTCAAGGGTTGATCAGATCCCTGGCGCACCCTCGCTTTTGAAGGGTGTAGATTCTAAAAAGTTTGTGCAGATGCCATTTCCATCAAGTGCGTCTCCGAAGCCCATCCCAAAGAAATTCAGAATGCCCGATCTCCCCAAGTACAACGGGACCTCAGCCCCTAACGACCACATTACTGCTTACACTTGTGCTGTTAAGGGGAATGGCCTAAGAGTTGACGATATTGAATCCGTCTTACTGAAAAAAATTGGAGAAACACTGTCCAAAGGGGCCATGATGTGTTATCATAACTTGCCCCCAAACTCGATAGATTCGTTTTCCATGATGACAGACTCTTTTGTGAAGGCACATGCCGGTGCCATCAAAGTCGCTACGAGGAAATCTGACGTCTTCAAAATCAAATAAATAAAGAATGAGATGCTAAGGGAGTTTGTTTCCCGCTTCCAACTGGAACAGATGGAATTACCTCCGGTCTCTGACGATTGGACAGTACAAGCCTTCGCTCAGGTCTTAAATGAATGAAGCTCGATAGCTTCAAAGCATTTGAAGCAAAAAATAATCGAGTATCTCGCCATAGTTTGGGCGGACGTACACAACTGGTATCAATCAAAGATCAGAGTCGAGGATGACTAATTGGAAACCCCTTGTTACATCTCGCGTTTTTCGTACGCTAAAAGTTTCGTCTTCAGTTAATTGACACAGACTGAGGGTGACATTATATTGAGGTTAACATATTTCCGCTATTTATAATAAGAAATAAATAAGTGTCATGAAGGATAAAGGGTATACAAATTGAAGAAAACGAGTTTCGTTGAAAGTGGCCAATTGAGATAAAATACGGGTTGAGCGATAATACCCGATAATTATGAATAGTACCATGAAAGGTACCATATGACCCCAGTAGTATAATATATAAAGTATATTAAAAATAAGTAAAATTTTAAGTAATTTGAGATAATTTTTAAATTATGCGGGTAATTAGTTAATTACTGGGTAACGGAACATTACCCAATTAACTAATAAGTGGATAAAAATTAACAAAACTATACTCCAAAAATGTGGCACAAATGCCACAAGGCTAAGAATGACTCTTAGTCATTTGTTCCATATGGCTAAAATAAGACTTGTAGAGTATCTCATTTTTTCCATTTTGGACAAAAGGCCCAGAACATTGATTAGTCATTATTCATATATCATTCATTCTTAGTTCAAGAATTTCAAGAAGCCTATTTTAGTTCAATCTGTTCAAAGAATCAGAAGATAAAGTTCGTTCAAGAATTTCAAAATAACAGAAGCTAAATCGTTCAACAATTTCAAAAAATAGAAGTCTAATCCGATTTTTGGGGTTCTAAGTTCAAATCCACGAAGGTTTCCAACGGAAGATTATATGGAGTTTTTCCTACTCCGGGTATCTTAAGGCTAAGGCCTTCTTTCATTTTGGCATGATCTCGTAATTACACGAGTTTGATAACGAGGCATAAAGAAAAATCTATATCCCGGAATTTACATATATTTTGCTAGTCTCGCAAGTTACGTAAATTTTCTTAGTTTTGTAAGTTACAATATTCTCTTTATCGGGACTTCATATTCAGTTGATTATTTATTTTTTCAGTCAAGAGAGCAGAGAATTTATATGTATACAATATTACAATATTTTCATTACCATCGAGCTATAATCGATGAGCAGGCCCCTATTGGGCAACCTCTGATCAGATGGTAAGTTATATACCGAGCCTACTGTGGCCGAGCGCCTATGAGCGAGCCTAGTTGGCCGAGATACAGAGCCTAGTATGGACGAGCGCCTATAGCGAGCCTACTACTGCAGAGCATTCATATATATATATATATATATATATATATATATATCGATCCTTATAGTGTCAGACAACTATTTTACTTACTATATTGAGAGAATTGAGTCAGTATCCGCAGGTAAGCATATGTGGAGATTATCAATTCAGTTTCAGCTTTCTGTATACTGCCTTACATACTCGGTAAATTATTTTGTACTGACGTCCCTTTCTGGGGGCGCTGCATTTCATGCGTGCAGGTTTAGACAGACAAACGGGTAGACCTCCTCAGTAGGCGTTGCCCTAGTTCAGCTTTATCAGTAAGCTCCCCATCCTTCGGAGTTACCGGGTCTAGAAGTTTTGTGTACATATCATGTATATATGTAGATAGGTTATGGGTAGGTTGGCACCCTGTTCCGATCACAGTACATCAATCAGTAGAGGCATGTAGACATATCCTATCGGTTAGTGCAGTATGTTGGGATTGTAGGCCCTGTAGGTATATTTTGTTGGCTTGTCAGTTGTAGTAATTATGGCGGCCTTGCCGGCCCAGATTTATGTTGACATTAGTCAGCGTTAGTCTTCATTTAGTTTTATATTTTGCATCGCACATTATCTTGTAATGTGGCCCATAGACAAAGTATGACATTACATGTTCAGAGTCTTGTAGTCACAAGTGGTACGCAAGGATAGATGAGCACTGGGTGTCGGTCTCTCCCCCATGCTCGGGGCATGACACCCCCCCCCCCCTCTCGGGCTCAGTGTATCCCAGCAGGCTCTTAGCAAAGGAATCGAGGCTCCCAGAAAGAGAAGCGAGGCCAAGAAAATAAAGGTATCAACCGTATATAGAAAATCGGAAAAATATCCCAAGGCGTAACATACCTTGAAGTGACCAAAGGATAGATCGAGGCTACAATCCTCGGGGACTCTTGAAGAAAGCAGGGTTTGACAAGCACGCAGGAACGGTAGAGGCACCCCGGCTATCTGAATACAACTTCAACATCGATGTTTCAGACATCATATCGGCCATAAGTAAAATCAGGGACACCAGATGGCGAGCTAGACAATGAAAGGGGAAGTCATCCTCCCAGTCAATGTGGCCGGTACAATTCAAGATACCAAGTTTCATGTCATCAAAGGTGACATGAGATACAATGCATTGCTTGCAAGGCCATGGATTCACAGTATGAGGGGTGCTGCCATCAACCCTTCATAAAATGATGAAGTTTCCTACGAAGGATCGAGTAAAAACAGAGTACGGAGAGAAGCACACAACAAAGGAAATGTTCGCAGTGCACGATGTGGCACCGAAACCTTCTACATCGAAGGAGCCAAATAACAAGCAAACATTCGAGTAGCAATCACAAACTACATCCTCGGATGAACGAATAAAGGACCGTGCCGCGTCCTCGGAACGAATAGCCAAAGCATACCAAGGCTTGAATACCACCACAGCTAAGGTACAATCCTCTCCCTCTTTCCTTCAAATTTTACACTAACCTATGTGCAAGTGTTCGATTAAAAGGAAACAAAGCACCCTCCAACTCGAAGGCCTTAGGTTTTAAAGCATGTGTTGCGCTCTTTTTGCCTCACGTCAGATTTTGTCCCAAATGGATTTTACCGACGAGGTTTTTAACGAGGCAACATCTATATGCTACCTAAGGAGAACTAAACAAGCATTGTAAGGCTTCTCTTCAATCAACCTCGAATACTGAGGGTCATCCCCCCGAGAGATCACCTCCTCGAAGAAATTAAAATGAGCCAAAGAGGGTCTCGACAGGAGAACAATGTATAGGACCAAATGGTCGAATGAACCGTGTCCATATAGAATAATTGAACCCTCGATGGTGAAAAAATGTACACTTGTGCCAAGTAATCGGAGGAGAATCTTTTATCATCAAAACACTTCGCGCGTCAGAGAAGTTTGTTATTTTCACAAGAAACGGCCCCAGGGCCAGAAAATTCTCAAACATTCAGGGGCTGACACCAAAAACTTCGAGCTCATAAGCCCTCCATGAGGCAATATCACCGATGTAAGCCCTCCATGAGGAAATATCAACGACATAAGCCCTCCATGAGGCAATATCAACTCTGACTCGGGGACTGTCCTCGACAGTCAGCTCACAGCCGTAAGACCTCAGGGCTGGCAACTTCAAACTCATAAGCCCTCCATGAGGCGCCAATATAAGCCATCCATGAGGAAATATCAAACTATAAGACCTCAAGCAAGGCATGTACTAACTTGTAAAACCTTAAAAAGGCATAATCCCGATATTAAAGTCAAGGCTATATATCGAACTTGTAAGACCCCTAAAAAGGCATACCCTCGATATAGACGCAGGCTATCTCACTCGGGGACTAAAGGCTACGTCCAAACACGATGACCACTGTCATAAGGCTCCTATCAAACTAACGCGACTCGGAGACGTGTGATTGTTTCCATAAAATCACAGGCCTCTAATTACTTCAAAAAAACTTCAAAAAGAATAGGTTAAAGGTCGTACCGACCTAACGCGTAAGAGCCCAAGTCGCCAGCTACACTAAAGGTCGTACCGACCTAACGCATAAGAGCGTAAGTCGCCAGCTGCATTAAATTTCGTACCGACCCAAAGAGCCTCAAGGCCGATTTAAAAACTTAAGGGTCGATGAGCTTGAGTCGAAACCCGACTCGGAGACTGAGCCCTAAACGGTTAACTAAAGCGCCTCAGGGCCAAATGCGTAAGAGCCCAAGTCGCCAGCTACACTAAAGGTCGTACCGACCTAACGCGTAAGAGTCCAAGTCGCCAACTGCATTAAAGGTCATACCGACCCAAAGAGCCTCAGGCCCGATTTAAAACCCTAAGGGTCGATGCGCTCGAATCGAAACCCGACTCGGAGACTGAACCCTAAACGATTAATTAAAGTGCCTCAAGACCAAATGCGTAAGAGCCGAAGTCGCCAGCTACATTAAAGGTTGTACCGACAAAATGCGTAAGAGCGCACGGGCCAGCCTAAAAAAGCCTCAGGGCCAATTTATAACCCCGAGGGTTTCATTTCGAAATCCAATTCATCGGGCTAATTATCGACAAGCAAAAAAGAAATACCAAGGAATTATATATATATATATATATATATATATATATATATATATATATGTATTACAAATATACATTTACAACGCTCCCACAAGCGTTTTATACAAAGAACAAGGAAGAAAAATCTAAGTCCACTCTCGGAACCAGCTCCTTCGATGGCCCCTTGGACCAGCTCCCACGACGGCCTTCATATATCAGCATCGGCTCAGGAAGAAAGGAAAAACTTGGCGTCGACATCATCTGCCTCGGCCTGCTTTATCTCTTCCAAGAGCTCAAAACCCTAGCATGAATCTCTTCGAGGGTCTCCCTCCGAGACTTGCATCGGGCATACTCATTGCTCCTACTCTCTCTATCAAAGGCTCCATTTAGCTCGGCCCGAGCATCGGAAACATCTTTCAAATAAACGGTGAACTTCTTATCGGCTTTTGCTCGAACTTCCTCAGCTTCATCCCGGGCGTCCATGATCTCGGCCTTCATATTCAAAAGATCAGTCTCGAGCTTGACAATCCTGCTCGTCTGAATCGAGCAACTTTCTCGAGCATTACGAAGTTGTACCTCGAGGGCAGAGGCCTTGACCAAGTCATTCTTTTGGGCCACAACATGAACGCCTATCTGCGCCTTCAACGCATCGTATTCGGAATTTGCTTGCCCGACTTCGCCCCCAAAGGCGTTCCAATGCTTTTGTTTTTCTCTGCAGCTGAAACAACGAAACATTAGTTCTCAAAAACTAGAAAGGAAACATGTACTCTTTTAGGATTAGAGTTACCTGATGCTCGATATTGCCTTCGTAGTTTCGACTTCGATGCATCTCCGATCGAAGATGTATCACTCTTTCGTTTTCTTATTTAAAAGAATCCTGAGATTTTTCTCCTTGCCCAAAGCTTCCCGCAACTTGGTCTCGCAATGAAGCAGCTCGAACTTGAGCTTATCAAAGGACTATGAAAAAGAAGCTTCAGTTCAAAGGATGAAAATACATAGCTAAAAACCAACAAAGTTAGCAAAAACTCACCACGGAGCAGAGCCGCTGAGCCTCCTCAAAAGTTGCACGTGCGTCTACTGGGCTGGTCCCATCGACCCTAGTTGAACCGCTCTCGGAGGGGATATGGTCACTCGAGACCCCACTTGATTTATGCGGCCCTGGTCCCGAGCGTCCCTCGAAGTACCTTCGAGGGAGGAAGTAGACGATGGTGAAAGACTCTTGCTCTTTCCCTCTCGTGGAACCTCTCCATCGAGGCTAGAGGTCCCAGGACCAGCAGGATCGGAAACCTCGGGAGGGCCCCTAGTTCGAGCCATAGATGAAGAACCACCCTCCCGAGGAGAGCTTATATCCACGGAATAACCAACGCATATGAAGTCCTCTTCAGCGATGGCATCTCCTTTGTGTCTCTGTGAAGGCCCCGCCTCGTTGAGAATGTCCTCATCCATCGAGGACCTTTTCCGCTTATTATCCTCCTTCAGCTTCGAAGCCGACAACCCTTCCCTCTCTTCGAAGGGTAATGGTCTCATCTCTGAGAATCCACCAACACCTACGGGAGCAGATTAAATACGCAAAAGAGGAAGCATTCCTTAAAAGGCAATCACATGGCTCATACCGTGGTTCTTTGCTTCCCATCTACCCTTTAACAGATCTCGCCACTTGCGTTCATCATAGGACGACAAAGTTGCCAGCCTCCGAGTCCATGTCGCAAGATCGGGGATCTCTTCCAGCATCTATGGGACCGTCAAGAAAGAGAAAGAAACATTCTCATAAATCAACCAAAGTAAAGGGCACTAAGGTACGACGTAGCTTACGTTTGAAGTTCCATTTCTCGGGGAACGTCAGACACTCTGTAGGAATGATATCGACGGTCCTCACTCAGACAAACCGACTCATCCATCCTCGTCTTCATTGGTAATAAAGGGCTTGGTGGACCGACATCGTAATGCAATCACGCCCCGACAATGCAGAGGCCGATATAATCTAATAAGGTGGCTTAGGGTACACTCGAGCTCAGCCTTTTCAGTAAAGTACCTCATCATCAACACTATCTGCCAGAAGGACGGATGAATTTGAGCCAGAGTGACTCGATACCTTTTGCAATATTCGAGCACAAAGAGGTCGAGGGGGCCCAATGTAAATGGGTACGTATACACGTTCAAGAATCCTTCCATGTAAGCCATAATATTCTCTTCTCGTGAAGGTATCTGCACCATCACATTTTCTCCCCATCCATAGTCTCTCCTCACGCCCTCGAGGTTCTATTCTTCTATCGATCGGATAAACCTCGACGCATGCTCTCAATGGCCCGGGACGTCGAAGGGTTTATCTAGTGCAAAGTCTTTCTTCAAAGCAAAGCATCTCGAGGCTAACTCGCCGTACACCAGTGCTGTACCACCGGCCGGGAAAGATGCAGAGGTAAGGTTTTCCTCTTCTTTGTGAATGGATTCGAGCACGGCAGCCATAACTGCTTAGAAAAAGGCAAAGAGGAAGAAAGCTCAATCAGTTTTGCAAGATGAGAAAAGAAAGAGAACGTCAAAGAGAAATCTAGTTTTGCAAAGCTGCAAGACTTAAACTGAAGAGGAAGCAAGTATATATAGAACAAGCGGCGACTATTCAACTACTTTGAAGGCCAATTAATTCTGGCAAGGGTATTATAACTATTGGGGAAGTGTGTCGGCAGGGCCACCTCGCTCACTTCGGTCATGTCATATGAATGACACTGTCATACAGCATTCGAGGGATCGAAACCCCTATTCCGACCTAGCCTCGAGAAGGTGTCCGATCTCGAGGGGCTCTATTATTGCAAGTACGAGTTCCAAAGAGCTAAAGTCGAAGCTTGAAGGTCTACTTTCGCACAAACATTGAAGAGCAAAGTTCAGAAAATATAAAACAAAGAGATATAGTTATTCCAAAAAATGTATTTACAAGGGTATTTTTACAAAAGCTCCCCCGGGGATCCCATGTACAGAAAAGCAGAAAAGCAAAACAGTAGGAGGATCTACTCTTCGCCTTCACTGCTGCCCCTACCGCTTTCAGAGCCCTCATCCGACGTAGTTGAAATCACCGATTCTTCCTCCAGGGCCCTGGCTTCTTCCATCTCGGCAGAGAGATCAACACCTTTTGTGCTCGCTTCCTTGAAGGCTTGCCTCCTGGCTTGTAAGCGAGCATGAGTGACCGCCCGAGCCAGTTTTAGCTCGGCCTTCTCAGATATTTCCCTAGCCCGATCATTCGCGGCAGCAACATCCCTTTTGTACGAAGAGACAAATTTATCGGCCTCGAGCTAGGCCACAGATAATGTAGCAGCCACATCCTGTGCACCCCGAAAAAGGACTTGAATCGAGGAGAGCTTCTCGAAAAGTGTGTCATTCTCCGAAGCCACGACATCGTTCAGCCGCCCCAGTTCAAAGATTTCGGCGTCCTTGGACGCAAAACCCTCTCGGAGCTGCCCACACTAGGGCATCCTTCTGCCTAATCTGAAAGATGTAGAAGATGAGTTAATTAGCACCAAGTATGGTAGCAAAAGATAAAATTTGTGGGTACCCAAGTACTTGCTCGACGAAGTCGACCCTCTCTTGGAGCTCTCTCTCCGAGCTTTCCCGGAGGATAATTGGCTCCTCCTATTTTCGAGCACATAGAGCCTCCAGCTCAATCGACTCCAATATAAGCTTCTCAAGCTCCTCTCCACGATGAGTCAACTCATCTTACATCTTGGAGAATTCTTGGTCATACAGCTTCTTGACCTACAACACAAAGGAAGAAAATTAGAAAGCAATAGTAGAAAGTCGAAGAACAACATATTATTTCGAGAATGTCACCTTCTTTTGGAGCCTCTCGGCCTCCTCGAGGGCAACGAGGGCATCAACATCGGTCTCCTCCTCTACACCTTCAAAATAGTCTCTAAATGCATCATCCTCTCCACGAGAGGTCCTCAAACCAGGGGAATTCCTGTCTTGGGAATCTCGTATCTCCCCTGGAGAAAATGAGGGGCCCGATTGAAATCCACCGGCAACATCAGCCTCCATCGGGGCTTCCTCTCGCCCCCGAAAAATTTCGGTAGCAGACCCCTCAAGCTCACCGACACGAACTGTGCCATGTCCGATGAGCGACTTGGGGACTGCACCTGAACCCTCCTCGAGGGACCCCTCAGCACAAGGAGGATCCGCATCGGCCGCCTCCAACTCAGCAGACGACCGCCCAACAACTTTCGAAGCATCAACACTTCGTTTTGCCCTTTGTACCAAAGGTCAAGTATCATCACTTTCTTCCTCGGCTCACAGGCTCTCAGCGGCCATTGAGGATAGGACCGTGGCATTAGTGTTAGGCTTCCGATCCTTTGCCATTTTGGATTTTGGAGACTTCGCCGAGGCCTCCTTCTTCCTTTTCTTGTTCTTGGAAGTCTTCGAAACCTCTTCCTCACCAGGAGCGGGCGGTCTCATCAACACGCCTTCCCCAAGGCCTGCACAAGCCTGATATATCAAACTCACCACCATCGAGAATATTTGTAAAATAAATGAGGAAACAGCAACAACAAGAGCATACCGTCGTTCTTAGCCTGCCACCGTGTATTAGCCAGATCGCACCAGACACGTTTGTTGTATGGAAAAGCGGAGTCCAAGGTTTTGACCCACCCGGGAAGGTCCTGGACCACGCCGGGAAACCAAACAGTGGCTAAACAATTAGAAGAAAATCAGTCAAGGGAAAAAGAGGTGGAAAAACATACTCAATTCAAGGATACTTACGTTTCATATTCCATTCCTCCGAGAACGGCATTCTATCAGCAAGGATGATGTCCGAAGTTCTGATTCTAACAAATCACATCATCCATCCCTGATCTTTGTCCTCATTGATGCAGGCGAAGAACGCCTTGGAAGATCGACAGTGCAGCTTAATTAGGCCCCTTCGGAAGAGACGAAGGCTGTATAATCCGATCAAGTGGTCGAGGGTGAAAGTCATTCCCTCGACCATGTTAGTAATGTGTTGAATCATATATATAATCCTCCAAAAAGAAGGATAAATTTGACAGAGTGTCACTCGGTATTGACGACAAAAGTCGATAATCACCGGGTCAATCGATGGAGAGGAAGAATCTACGGGGCCTAAAGTAGAAAGGTATGTATATATGCTGAGAAAGCCATCCTTATACGTGACTATGCTTTCGTCAGTTGTAAGGATTTCTACTTGAGCTGCCTCCCCCCAACAACAGTCAAGTTTTAACCTCTCTATATCGGATACTACGCTTATATATCGCGACATGGGCTCGCATCGGCTCGGTGTAGAAGGGGGGTTTTCAATTGTGAAATCGGAGATGGTGTCGAAAGGGCCAGGGATGCACTGCTCGATGGTAGGAGGAGTTTTTGACTTTCCCTTAGACGGGCGTGATGAATAAGTGGCTCCCTCCTTTTGAGGTACCGTTTTGGAAGTTTATCCATGGTTATAACTGTGTTTTGAAGAAAGAAGATGAAGAAGAAAACACAGAAAGAGGATGAAAGTAGATAACACTTAGTAAAAGTCTAAAGATTTGAAGATGTTGTAAAATTATGAAAGGGAAAACAATTGAAGTATTTATAGATGGCCATTCGGGCATGTTGAAGTGGAAAGGTCGAACCAATAGTGGTTCGTGGGCTTCTCGAGAATTATGCTGACAGCGACCTCTACGCAGATTTTTATGTCACGTCATTTAATGCTCTAATGAGACTGACGTCATAATAGGGATATCGAAGAGGCAAGAACTCAAGACCGTTTCTTATCACTTCGTCCTAAGAAATATGGGGACTATCTGTATACGGCTAAAATTAGAGAGGCCGATTTTATGATCATTACGACACTCAGAAGGCTCGAAGCTGTTCGAGCTTTGTTATCGAGGAGGCATGTTGAGGATTCTCGACCTCGAGACATTGTAAATCGAAAACCATCATAAAAAGCGGGAAACTCCTAAAAGGCACGTGGTTAAAGATGACCAAGTCCATAAGATAGTACAAGCCCGTACCGTGGCATTAAATGGTTGTACCAGCCATCTCTCTTTGTAATAATTATACCTGTACTATGTTAGGATTCCCCCTATTATATAAAGGGGACCCTTGTAATTTTGTAACACACATGATATTCAATACAAAAACAAGAAAATTCTCTGCTCTTTAACTCAAACATTCTCTACAATTGCTCTATTAATTTATTGCCTTTTATTTATTGTGTTCATTAACTTTTCTTCATTTATTACTCGTTATTGATCTTAAAGAGGCCATCTTCGAGGCCTCTGCGCAGCTTTTTATGTCACGTCATTTAATGCTCTGATGAGACTGACGTCATAATAGGGATATCGAAGAGGCAAGAACTCAAGACCGTTTCTTATCACTTCGTCCTAAGAAACATGGGGATTATCTGTATACGGCTAAAATCAGAGAGGCAGATTTTATGATCATTACGACACTCAGAAGGCTCAAAGTTGTTCGAGCTTTGGTATCGAGGAGGCGTGTCGAGGATTCTCGACCTCGAGATGGTGTAAATCAAAAACCATCATAAAAAAGCGGGAAACTCCCAAAAGGCACGTGGTTAAAAATATGACTAAGTCCATAAGATAGTACAAGCCCGTACCGTGGCATTAAATTGTTGTACCAGCCATCTCTCTTTGTAATAATTATACATGTACTATGTTAGGATTACCCCTATTATATAAAGCGGCTCTTGTCATTTTGTAACACACATGATATTCAATATAAGAACAAGAACATTCTCTGCTCTTTAACTCAAACATTCTCTACAATTGCTCTATTAATTTATTGCCTTTCATTTACTGTGTTCATCAACTGTTATTCATTTATTACTCGTTATTGATCTTAAAGAGGCCATCTTTGAGTCCTTAAATACTATTGCTCCATCTTCAACCGCCCCCTGTCAAGCTCTCGAGATCGACCTCGAGACTTATTTCGGCCAAGCTCGAGACCCCGTCTCTCACCTGCTCGGTGTGCACAATCTCATTATCCTTAGCTCTTATCTCATTTTCTTACCTCCCACTTAGAATAAATTGCCTAAAAACTGGTATTAAAATAGATCACATATTTTTAGAACCACAAAATCAAGTATAATTGTAATTATCATTTTCATGGTAAACAAGGTATGGCCTTCTCCTTTTTCATTTATATTTTATACTAACTTGTTGCGAGTGTTCGATCGAAGGCATCGATGTATTCTCCAAGCATGAGGTCCTTAGGTCTGAAAGCACGCATTGCACTATTTTTCCCTTCAACCGATTTTTGTCCCAAATGGGTTTTTTCGGCATGGTTTTTAACAAGGCAACCATTGTTCATGCTAATTTAGAGCAATTCAACAGTATCCGAGGCTTCTTTACAGTTAACCTCAAATATTGGGGGGCATAACGCTCTTATGTTATGTTTTCAAGGAAAATACTTCGTGTTAGCAGGGTCTTGATAGGTAAATCTTTGTAAAGGGCCAAACGGTCGAATGAACCGTGTCCATGTAGATTAGTCGAGACCTAATGGAAAAACATGTACGCATGTGTAATCTATTGAAAGAAGTATTTTTCCTTACCATATGTTCCATGCCTTAGAGAAATTTCTACTTTACAATTTCATACTTATGGTCTATTGTGGAAACTGGCTCAAGGGCCGATCATAACTAAAGCTCGAACGATTAAACCCATACTTGGGGACTTCCATCCAAAAATTGACATGTTCGAATTATTAAACTTCAAGATCGTAATACCTTAAAAAGGCAATCCTCGATATTATAGGTCAAGTCCACCCCTCTCTGGGACTGACACTTCGAACAAGTTTGAAGTATAATTGGGAAAATAAGCCCAAGAGGAAAATTTTAAGGCTACGACCAAACTAACACGATTCGAAGACGTCCGAATTCCATAATGAAAACAGGACTTCGAACACTTTTATAAACCGGTTAAAAAGGCTACCCTCGACAAAATAACCAAAGGGTTCGGTAACGTCATCCCTCAAAAAACCCGAAGGGGTATCGAACCGTTCGAACCTTCAATCAATTTGGTCTGAACAAAATTGTGCTAAGACACAAAAAAGCAAAGGGTTTCGATAACACTAAACCCCGAAAAAACTCAACGGGTACAGACTTACTTCGTGCTGACAAATTTTTATATGACTAAACGTTTTAAGCCGAAAAGGAAAAAAATCCACTCTTTTTAGGCCATATCGGCCCAATTTAAGAGCCTAAGGGCAGTTACATTTTTTAAGTTCGAGAATTCATCCTCACTCAACTAAAACCTAAGGGTTTTCCTACTTCGAGTTCGAGCAAGTACTCACTCGACTACAAAGACTATATTAGTCTGACTTCGATCGAGTTGCCTAAGTTTCAAATTTCACAAACAAAATTTTCACAAGGCATAAGTGAGTCAAAATTCTCACAAGGAATGAAGTATATCAAAAATTTTATAAGGCATAAAGCGAATCAGAATTTTCACAAGTCAAGAGTCGAGGCAAAAATCAAAAAGGAAATATTTTATATATGTCAAGGTATTTACAAAAGACCAGTCGGGGTCCTACACAAAACAAAAAAGAAAAAGAAAAAATGCAAAAGCTCCTAACTATTCTCGGGGGCAGCTTCTTCATCGGGATCCTCCCCTTTCTCGGACCAACTCTTACTGCCATGATCATCATCATTATCTTCGTCATCAGAAGTGGCCTGCACTCTAGCTTCGGCTTCGTGCTCTTTTGACTATGCTATCTCTTCGGCAAGATCGAAACCTCGAGCATGGATCTCCTCGAGGGTTTCCCTCCTAGAATAGCATCTGGAGAGTTCGGCAATCCAATATGCACGAGTTTGAGCAGTCTCAGCAGCCTCTCTCGCTTGAACCTGAGTGGCTTCAACATCAGCACGATAGATGGCCATGGATGCCTCAGCCTCGATCTTTGCTTTCTCGGCCACAGATTTGTCCTTTGCGAGTTCGGAAGCCAACTAAGCCTCAAGATCCTCTATCTTCCTTGCCTGAGCCGAGCTTTTCTCCTTCATGCCTCAAAGATGGCTTTCTATCGATGACAATAAGGCTAGAGTAGTTTCGTTTTCTACAGTAAGGCGGTCCATGCCTTATTTCCACCCCTAGGACTGCGGCTTCACCTAATTGACCTCCTTACGAAATTGCTCGGTCCTCTTGATCTTTTTCTACAGCTGTGATATTGAAATATTAAATGTCGTTCCTGAATCAAGCCCAGGAGCTTTTAAGAGTATCATTACCTTCTCGATCTGTCACGACCCCAAAACCAACTCGATCGTGATGGCGTGTATCAAGGAACTAGGAAAGCTAACACACTCACAAACAATTCGATATTTCATAAAAAAGTTAGATAATACCCTTTTCAAACTGAAATATGCATAAAAAGATAAACTCAAAACCAAAATGCAGAAAATAAACCCCAACATCAGGTGTCACTAAGTCATGAGACAATACTACATCTATTCTAAAATTTTACAAGACAACATTGTCTAGGAATAGCCAAAAATACACAAAAAGGAAGACAAGGAAGGAGAAAGACGGGACTACATCGCCAGGCAGCTACCTCGCTATCTCCGATGAAAGTCCGCGACTAGAATAGTCAACAGTTGTTACCGTGGCATGAGATACCTGTATCTGTACACAAGATGCTTGGGGTAACGTGAGTACACCAACTCAATAAGTAACAAGTCCAAACTATGGACTGATAGGTAGTGACAGACTAAACCTACAGATTAAACTATACAGTAAAGTAGACATGCTTTCCATTCAAGTGTTCAACTCAAGAAGCAAGGTATATGCAAATCTAAACAATGTAAAGTGATAAGCTCAGCATATCTCTTAGTGCAAATGTATAGAATGCATGGACATGTACCATGTACTCCCACTCTCAAGTGCTCAACCATTCGGTACAACATATGGCCATCCGACCCAGGGAAATCCATCCCGGAACATACTCGATGCTGACTATATAGTCACTCGGTACCAAGGAAAAAAGGTAATCCAACCCTACGGAGAAACCCATCTCCAAGATCAATACTTTGGACAAATCCATGTCTAGGGAAATGCATCCGTAAATAATACTTCGGACAAATCCATGTCCAGGAAAATTCATCCCTCAATAATATCATCTGCACTCACTAGGGGTGTGTTACAGACTCCGGAGGGACTCCTATAGCCCAAGCGCTATCATAATCATCAACATAACCGTTGCAGCGTGCAACCCGATCCCATAATTGTCACTCATAATCAAGCTCTCGACCTCACTCAGTCATCACTCTCCAGTCTCACACACACGGTCTTACAATGCCATGAAACTAGCCCGAAACAATGATATGATGTGCCGAATATTAACCAATGAGACTGAGACATGATATGATTTGCATGAATAAGACTGAGTGAAAAACATCAATGAAGCTAATGAGATGATAGTAGGAAAGGACCACTCAGGTCTCAA
Organism: Nicotiana paniculata; assembly: GCA_005239505.1. Lineage (NCBI taxonomy): Eukaryota > Viridiplantae > Streptophyta > Magnoliopsida > Solanales > Solanaceae > Nicotiana > Nicotiana paniculata. Next base: position 79,410 of record ML367036.1, on the reverse strand, counting down.
CAGTATCGGAATCCCTAACAGGATATCTGACATAAATTACAACACAAAATACTTAATCACATGATAGAAACACGGATATCATCAAGGAAGAATCACTAAGTGGTACCATGGAATGAACCAGGCCATAATTCTCACCGTGCTCGCACGCCCGCCCGCCCCTTGGCATACGCGCCACCTTAATACTAATCACATAACACATAGCTCAGGGTTTCAAACACTCAAAACCAAGTTTGGAAGTGTTACTTACCTCAATCAAGCCACAATCATACTCCATGATGCCCTTGCCGCTCGAATCTTCCTCTAAATGCTCCGAATCTATCCAAAATAAGTATTATCATCAATATACGCTAAAGGAATTAATTCCATATGAAATTATCAAATTAGACCAAAAATCCCAAATTCGGTTCGAACTCGGCCCTCGAACCCACGTCTCGGAATCCGATAAAATTTACAAAACTAGAAAACCCATTAACTCACGAGTCGAACCATATAAAATTTATCAAAATCTGACTTCGAATTGATATTCAATTTCCAAAAATCCATTTTATGAAGTTTTCCCAATTTTCCCCAAATTTCCACCTCAAAGTACTACTCAACTGATTAAATCAGTGATATATCCATGTATATTTGGCAAATCCGAGTTAGAATCACTTACCCTGATAAATTTCTCGAAAAACTTTCGAAATATCGCCATAAACCGAGCTCCCTAGGTCCAAAATGTGAAATAAATCCCAAATTCCCGTATTTATAGGGCACCCCTCTGATCTTCACTACGCGGTCCTTGAACTTCCATCATGGCCGCGCACTCCTCATCGCGGTCCGCAAAATTCCTACCGCAACTGCGAAAATCCCAATCTCTTGCTATCGTGACCAAAATTATGCGGTCCGCGCCAGCCTCCACCGCTGACTGCAAAATCCTACCGCTAACCGTGAAATCCTACCGCGGTCCGCATAATTCCGCTAAGGTCCGCGACTGCAAAACACTAGAAGGAGTATCCAAGTTCCGAAATTGCCCGGGCATGCCCATAACTCACCCTGAAACACACCTGAGACCTCCGAAACCTCAACCAAAGGCACCAACAAGTTATATATCAACTTACGAACTTAGTCGAATCCTCAGAACTCACACAACAACCTCCAATTACCAAATTAACCCCGGATTCAAGCCTAAGAACTTCTAAACTTCCAAATTCCACAAACGATGCCGAAACCTATCAAATCACCTCGAATGACATGAAATTTTTCACACATGTCAAAAATGACGCTATGAACCTATTCCAACTTCCGTAATTCCATTCCGACCCCGATACCTAATTCTCCACTACCGACCGAAAATCACCAAATTTCTAATTTTCGCCAATTCGTGCCTAATTCTACCACGGACCTCCAAATTACGTTACGGACACCCTCCTAAGTCCAAAATCACCTAACAAAGCTATCTGAACCATAAAAAGTCCAATCCGAGATCATTTACTCATAAGTCAACATCCGGTTGACTTTTCCAAGTTAAACTTATAAATAAGAGACTAGGTGTCTCATTCCACTCCAAAACCCACACCAGATCCGTAACAACCAATCCGATGCAACATAATAAAGCTGAAAAACACCTAGAAAAGCATAAATTGGGGAAACGAGACTATAACCTTGGAACGACCGGCCGGGTCATTACACGATCAGCTCGGTCTGCTCCTTGTGAGCTTTAGCCAATTCGGCTCGGAGGTCCTTTATCTCCTAATCGTTTTTCCCGCAGAGAAGCTAGAGCTCATTCTTATCCTCCGTAATCCTTTGGAGGTCGGCCTCACATTTGTTTATTTCAGCCCGGGACTTGGAAAAAGCCTGTATGGGAAAGAAAGAGAGTTAGACAGAAGATGGAGGAATACAACATCAACAAAAGGATTAAGACTTACCCTGTTCAGAATTTGTTGAGCCTCTTCGAAGAGGGTAGATGCGTCATTCAGATCAAAAGCATCTTCAACCCCCGCAAATCAATCTCAGAAGGGATCCTCCCCTCCGGGGAATCCGCCTACGTCGGGGGTCCTCAAAGCTTGAGCATCCCGGATCTCCTTTTCGAAAAAGGCAGGAAGAGTTGGCGAGTCACCTACTATCACTGCCCCAAGTAAGTCACTTGGGGCGTTCTTTTCAACTTGAGGGGCTTCAGGACCGTCCCCCTCGGACATGCTTGTCGTTTGATGGGAGGAAACCTTGATCTCAGGAGATTCGGGGATTTTGCCTGAGTCCTTCACCAAGGCCTCCTCAGCACGAGGCGGGGCCACACCAACCACCGCCGATTCAACGGCCTTGGGGGCCTCTATGGTTTTCTTCACTCAGACCACCAGTACTGATCCATCACCCTCGTCTGCTTCTTCTTCCTCCCTTAGCTGCTGAAGTATATGGGCGGGGACACTATCTATCTTCGACTTTCTAGTCGAACTCTTATTATTCTTGGGCTTTGGGTCATCAGAGGTCGAGGCCTTTTTTCTCTTGTTATCCTTCGCCGATTTTGGAACTGAGGCCGCAACCTCATCCTTGTTAGACGGAGTCCTCATGACCGTATCTTTACTTAGGCCTATACACAAGAAAATTGAATAAGTATAGAAGGATATTGTGATCAATTCATCAGATATGTAAGCAGGAGGCTTACCATGATTCTTGGCCTCCCATCGGACTTTTCCTAGATCGCGCCAACAGCGCTCGGCATACGAAGAGGTCGAGGCCAGTTTTCTAACCCAGCTCTCAAGATCCAGGATCGCACGAGCATCCAAGCAACTGATGCATCATAAAAGAAGGCATTAATAAGAAAAGGCAAAAGGAAAAAATAATGCACAGAAATGAATATTGAAATAGTACTTACGCTTCGTGTTCCATTTTCAGGAAATGGCATCTTCTCTGCCGGGATGAGTTCGGAAGTCTTCACTCGAATGATCCTACCCATCCAGCCTCGATCTTTGTCATCGCCGATGACGAGAATAACACCTTGGTTGCTCATCGCTGGAGTTTAATCAACCCTCGATAGATAGGGGGCTCGGTTGTACAACCTAATGAGGTGGTCGAGGGTGAATGGAATCCCCTTGACTTTGTTTGAAAAGAATCGGAGCATGATGACTATTCACCAAAAATAGGGATGTAGTTGACCTAAGGTTATCTGGTACTAATGTCAGAAGTCGATGATGACAGAGTCGAGGGGCCCAACATGAAAGGGTAAGTGTAAACACTCAGATATCCTTCCACGTGGGTGGTGATACTTTCTTTGGGGATTGGAATCACCACTTCTTTACTCCCCCAATTGCAATCTATATTCACATATTCGAGGTACTTCTCAGTTACCGAGCAAATGTACCTCGACATATGCTCACATCGACCAGAGACCGAGAAAGCTTTCTCGATCTTAAAATCGGAATTCAGGGAACACTCGCCGGGAACGCACTCTTCAGGGCGCGGATCCACCGGCGTTTTGTCACCGGCCAGCTGAGAAGAAGAAGTTTTTTCCTTTTGGGGAACTGTTTTTGAAGTTTTTGCCATTTTTATAAGTTTGAAGAAAGAAAAAGGTAGTAAAACTTGGTGTTTGAGAAGTTGACAATGAAACCTGGAGATTTGTAGAAGGTAAGAACTTAGGAGAGATAAAAGCTTCGAAGAAGAAAGTGAAAGTAAAGTTTTAATCAACGAGGAAAGGGCCTATTTATAGGGTTTACGGAGACGGTTCAACAACACTAGTAGTCGACCACCAACTGACATTTATTAATGATTTGAGGAACTGTACCGATGGGACGTTTCGGTCATTTCCGCTGCTTACATCATGAGGATGACGTCACGACAGAATGAGGTAAAAAATCGAAGGCTCACTTCGTTTGTTGTCATTACACTCCAAAAAATGAGGAGACTATTTGTACACGGTTAAAATCGGGCCCACCCGATTTGCTATTTGATCGAGATCAGGATGTTGCAACGAAGGCCGACTTTGATTAAATCAGGAGGATAAGGCACCGAGTTCAGGATCGAAGTATCTGTCGAGATCAAGGTTGGTAACAATCGAAGATAAGTGAGACAGACACCGAATAAGATCAGAGGCGGCGTAGTAATGGAAAAGCGAGATATCCGTGACTGGTCGAGGACCGCGGCATAAATCTCAAAACGAATCAAATCAAGAACGGATGATTAGCTAATCATGTGATTTCCTTCTGTAAATAGAATTATACCATAAGTAGAATTCCTCTACTATATAAAGGGGAGTTTTAATAATTTGTAAGACATTATTCACAGAGATCAAAGCAATATAATTCTTTCTTTCTCGCTTACATTATTTGTTCATCAACTTGTTCTATTTTCTAAATGTTCTTGCATCTATCGGTTCGAGAGTATTTCGACTCGAGGGCTGAGTTCCGTCTGAATACTGGTTTTCTTTACTTATAATTTAATTTTATCATTTATCTTCATATTTATCAATAGGTCTTGAGTGAAATCACGTATCCTTAAAATTACAATATAAATTTAATTGTTATCCAAATTTTGGGTTAAACAAACATCAAGCAATTATGTATCTGAACAACTACGTACGTTCATATATAAAGTCTTACGTATAAATTCGAATTAGCTGGGATGCCAATACGAATATCAAAATACAGAGTGAAAAATGACCACGTGTCCACGTTCATATACGATTATGCTGCCATTGGTTTCATAATGAGATTCTTGCCTTTCTTTCGAGTTATTTGACGACAGAACAGTTTTGAACTTCTTCTCCTCTAAACAAAAATGTAAATAAATCGACTCGATATGAAGAAGAAACAAGATGATAGATGAACTAGCTACTATGATAGCAAGAAGCAATATACTACTAACATAGTACAATATGCAGTTCCTCCTTTGATTGTCTTAAATGCTCCGGAGACAAACAAATAGATAACTATATATTACAGAAGCACTGTATTATGAGACAAAAAAGGGTCACATTGTCTCGTTTCGACTATGAGTTCAAGCGGAAACAAGGTTGGGTAAAATTTGAACTACATCATTGATGAAAGAAATTCAATTTTAGTAATTTTCATATTCTCGATTGCGCATTTCTTAGTTCTTAGTTAAATAGGATTAAAATGAAAAGTTTCCTTATCAATATTATAGTAAATACAGTTGATAAGTTGTGTCTTTGTGTTTTGATGATCTAACAAATTTCATATGAGAATCAGATAGCGAACCTGATACAAAGCCTTTCAGTGCTCAGAACAACAAGTCACATGTCTGGCACAAGTTCCAATGATATCAATCAAGGGAACAACAGAGGAAACAGATAGTTATCAGTTCCTCCGATCACAATACAAGTCAACTCTTTACAGTTGTTAAAGCTGCCGCACTCCAGACACAACAATGCAGTAATCACTGCTGAAGCATGTTATGTACCGGATACTTGCTTGCATCATCTAGTGACCTCACTTCTTTATTATCAACATGAGGCAAGAGATTACACACCTTAAAAACCCTAAAACATTATTCACTCTCAAGTGTGTAGTCACCGTCATTTACTCCCTAGCTTGAAGAACCAAGGAGCAACAGAATAAAGGACCAGATCCAGCACAAAGTACATTGTGTATCCTTAGTACTATTGTATCTTTGTTAATGTTATTCACTTGTTATTCCTACTTAGCTTAGTTAGAAGCATCTCGTAAGATATCTTTGTAAACCATAAACCTTTTGTTTGTGTTTGATTAGAGTTAGTCAAAGTGGTGAGCTTTGGAATAAAGTTTATTATAAAGAGGCTTGTAATATAGTTATTGCAAGTAAGTGAGGGATTAAGAGTTTAATTCCTATGTTAAAATAGGTTGTAATCTAATATTTCTCGGTTAGTGAGGTTGAAATCCTATGAGTGTAGGTCGTGATTTTTAATCCTGTGAGCTGGGAGTTTTCCACGTAAAATACTGTTGTGTACTTTACTTACCGTTGTTGTGTGTATTATGTGGGAATTGATAGAGAATCAAGTTCTCAATACAGTTTGATGGACTCTTAGTTTACATCAATTGGTATCAAAGCAGGTTCTTTTTATAAGGCTAACACCTAGAAAGGATCGACATGGATGCTTCACCAAACATTGAAGAAGGTCAATCAACCTAAAGACCACCAATATTAAATGGACAATACTATGGCTAGTGGAGAACAAGAATGCATGATTTTATCATGGCTGAATATTCGGAGCCTTGAGATGTCATCTATGATGGACCCTTCATCCCTATGAAGACCATTAGAGAGACAACACTCGCAGTCCCAAAGACAAGGAAGTAGTGCAATGATGCCGATCACAAAGCTATCGAGATAAACTTTCGAGCAAAGAAGATCCTCGTCTGTGGTATTGGACCAGACAAGTACAATAGCATCTCAGCTGTGGTATGGGTTATGGATTGTTATGGGTTAAAGACTTTTTCCAATTAACGTGATAATTTTGAAATAGGGATTATTTTATTGTTCAGAGTCGCCACTTGAAATTGATTTTTGGGTGTTCCAAACCACCTTTTATTTAAACCCATATTCAAAGGAAGATTTGACTCTTTTATTATTGGCTTGTGAAAATAAAGTCTAGGTAAGGAATTCTATTGACCGGGTAAAAGGTTTAAGACATTCTCCGACTCCCGTGATTCTAGCACAGTTGCTTTATTGGCTTAAACTTGGCTTGAATTAATTTTGGATAAACTGTGTCTTATTGGTTTCCGTGTTTTACTTATCCGCTTTTATTGCTCGCATTTACTAAGAGATGTGTTGAGTAAAAATTATATTTTTGTAACCACGCTACGCATTTGCTTGCGTAGCCGAAATAAAATTTATTATTATAATGACCGCGCCTCGCAAACGAATCCGAAATTATGACAATCAATTATCTCCAACACTTTGGAGAAATTACTACATTTAGGATTGATTTTATGTTGAAGAAATTAGCAAATACCACAACCATGCTATGCAATATGGCAAGGGATTAATTAAATTAAAAATTAATTAAAGCTATTAGATAATGTATAAAATTAATGAATTAATTTAATATTAAATGTCACGCTACGCAAGCGAGTTTGTGAAGTTAAAGCGCGCCTACTAATTGCCTAGCGTTTAAAATTAATTAAATAAGAAACTAAGTCATAAAGTTATTTTAATAAAAGAAAAATCGGATTTTTATTGAGATTAATTGATTAAATAAGAATATAAAAGTTGGGCCAACTTTGCTTATTGAATTTCTGACGTCATAGGAACAACTACTTTAGAGAAACATAAGGAAAAGAGGATTAACTTGTGACTATATTAATATTGAGCCTATTGAAATAATTAAAAGACATGGGCTAGCTGAAATATCATTATGGCCTACGAATTTCAGCCTAGACCTTAAAAGGTTTCAACAAAATTAAGCCCCACCCCACAACCACCAATATTCAAAAATAAGGAAACCAAATAAATAACTAACACTTGCAACTAATACTTGAAGAACTTTAGATTTGTAAATAAAATTGTAGTAGCATAGAATCAATAACAAAGCCAAAAAAAAAAAAAAACTTTAAACCCGAATAAATAAATAAAAAAGTACGTGAGTGTACTTTTATTTTAACCACTTCCCCAAAATTAACTACCTTAGTTTAATAAATTTATAGTAATGAATGATCATAAAATCCCATTAATACTAATCAAAGATTGCTAACATTTAATATTGTACCCTAAAGCCTTACATCTTAACTTCCAAATTACAAACTGCTTGCCTCACTCTACTAATATTCCCTACTTTTACACACATCAATTCATGATTTCATACATCACCTACTAACAAACACTTATACGTTACCTCAAAATATACGAGCAGCTAAACCTTTTGCTAAGACATTAAACAAAAGAGACAGACATTAGTCCTTTCAAATAAAAGGAAAGGAACAACACATCTTTAGCTACTTGCCGCATATTTATGTGCATAAGCCACACGGCTTAACATTAAAGCACTTTAAATAAACTCATAAAATCAAATCAAATGGGTCCAGCAATCTAAACAGGTTCAACTTTCTTTCATTGTCTTCAAGAATCTGCAATACAAAGGTTTAAGAGTTACCTGATATGCAAGAAAATGAAATTCAGCAGTGAATGAGCAGAAAATAAGCAATAAAGGCAACAGAAACAAAAGTGAAACAATAGTAATATGAACGTTTAAACATCCCAAAAGTCTTAGAGAAGAAGCTCAGAACCAACTCTAAAAGACTTACCTTTTTTTAAGAGTTTTCACTCTAAGAAACACTCACAAAGTACACAATTTCATCATACTTTCTTTATGTCCAACTGCTAATTTTTCTCCCAAGTTTTTGTGCATTCGAGCAACTTTAAAGATGTGTGCAAGTGTAAGATAGAGTGTGTGTGAAGTGAGGAAAGGGCAGCCCCTTAAATAGGCAAATAAAGTCACCTTTTGAACAGATTTTGGTTCACCAAAAGTCTGTGCAAAAAGGACTAACTTTTTATGCTAAACATTATTCAAAGGTTGTCCAAAAAGTGAAAGGACAGCCTGAAAATCTGCTATAGCAGAAGCAAGGAGAAAAAAATACCATTTCAGTCACCCTACTAATACCCTATTTAATGATAAAATAGCCTAAACTTAAGTTCTTACAATATTAGTACCAACCTATGTGATTCAAATCAAACTAAGATAGAAAAATACATAATTAGACTTCGAAATTGAACTATAAATCAACTAAAGGAAACTCATAATCTAATGACTAAAAATCAAATAAAAACAAGTATATTATCCAAACTAACTAATTGAAACCATCAGTTTAGCATATCACAGACAAACTAACTATTTCATTAAACAATTGTGAGTTAAACAAAACACTAAACTAAGAAGAAACTCATAACATTAATAATCAAAATTTTCCCTAATAACCGATAGATAAACAAATTCTAATAAAAAAATGCTTATACGAAATGACTACGAACATAGACGAAACAACAACAAATTTCACACTATAACAATAATTGCAATCAAACAGTAAGAAACAGAAAATCAGAAACACGAAGGAAGCGATTAAGGTTCGAGTTTACCGAATTTGAGTGTCCGAACAACGGTGGCATAGCGACGACTAGGCAGCGAGACGTAACGGGACAGTGTACAGCTCGAGCAAGCTTCTATTTTTGATTTCATCGAAACCATAACTACTGAGAATTGGATTCTAGTATTGTCACGCCCCGACCTTGGGGGGCATGACCGTCGCTCAACCGAGATAACCCAGCCGAACAAATCTGTACAATATCTTTCTGCCCAAACTCACCCATGATTTAAGGAGAATACATAACTTAGTTAATTAAACAATAAGGGAATCATGTAGACACTGCCAAATCCATTACCATTAGTTACTTCATTTAATAAGTCTCAAAATACACACATTTCCATAGTTTGAAGTGGAGCAAGTGATCAAAATACAACATAACTTGTTTGACTTTCCCAACACCCATGTACAACCCACGCTATGTCTACGGAGCCTCTAGTAGATAGGAATGACATGATAGTCCGGCGACAAGGCCCCGACTATACCTCAAAACATTATACATATGAAGCCAAATGACACAAGACCCCGATATGAAGTGGGGATCAACAAGTAAGCTGAGAGGAGGATGTACTTCCATCATTGATCGATGCAGCCTGCTATAGAACCACCTGCATCCATTAAAAGATGCAGCGCACCCTGCAAAAGGGACGTGAGTACATGTGGAATAGTACTCGCATGTAAGGCATATAGAATAACATATGGAAATACAGTAACTCAAATAAGAGGCCAATGAAGTACATCAAGAAACTACGAAACGTCCCATAGAATCACATTTCAAGTCTTATTAGGCTTACTTCGTTCTTAACATCTTTTGGGATCAAGTGTTCCATATGAACTATGCGTGACACACGAAATATAATTTAAATGTAACAACGTGTACAAACAAGGGCAATGGGAGTGTCATATATTGTTCATACTGGATATGCGTTTCACAGACTGTCCATAGGGTTCACAAATTATATTATACGCCTATGTGTTTCATAGCCCGTCCATAGGGTTCACATATTATATTATATACCTATGCGTTTCATATCCCGTCCGTAGGGTTCACATATTATATTATACAACTATGTGTTTCATATCTCGTCCATAGGGTTCACTTATTATATTAAACACCTATGCATTTTATAGCCCGTCCATAGGGTTCACGTATTATATTATACACCTATGTGTTTCATAGCCCGTCCATAGGATTCATATATAATATTATACACCTGTGCGTTTCATAGCCCGTCCATATGGTCACATATACAATACACCTATGTGTTTCATAGACCGTCCATAGGATGACATATACAATACACCTATGCATTTCATAGACCGTCTATAGGATTCACATAACACCTCATTATGCACGAGACCATATATAAACTCAAGTGGCATGATTAACATTATATTCCCATGCATGGTGAACAAATAAGTCGATTTCAATGGCACATGCCCAAATTCATTTTCCATGAGATTCATCATCAATTAGCGTAGGACATCTCACTTCCATCTCATTATTCACTCACATGTCATCTTAAGGCCATTAGCTAAATTCATGATTCTTGGTTACTTAACATCAGAGTCATTTACATTTACTATTTTAGAAGCATATCTACTATGATTGAAACCTGTTGGAACATACAATGCCTCATAATCCTCATTTTGGCAAAGCGGCTACATTTCAAGTTCATACTATTATTTACTTGTACTTTCCATGGGTGATCATAGGACATTAATAAAATTTATCATATAAAGGGGTCAAAACTCATTTCATAGTCTTTCACACATTTTTTCATTTCATTGGCACTATTGGACACAATTGTAATTCTCACTCTTTGCATGATGGCCACATTTATCATATCCCATACTCTCTTCTTTCAATTTCAAGCCTTATCAAAGGTTATCAATAATAAGAGCATTTCAATCAAGACTTTAGGTACACATATGAGAAATTAAGAGTCTTAAGTACATCGAGTTTTTCTCACACAATTTGGCATCATAACTTTCATTCGAAACACGACTCAAAGCCATAACATTTTAATACACATATCATTCTTGAACACATTCCCGAAGGATAACAAAGTGTGATAGGAGCATTCATAACACGTTTCGAATACATAACATCCGACCCTTTGCTTACTCGGGACAATCAAATTTATTGGGAACAACTCGGAACATGGGAATAAGGAACTTGAGTCAACCATACTTGAAGCTTACGGGAACATCATAGAATTCAATTCTAAGAGAGTAGTTTAGCCAACATACCTCGCTTGAGTTTTTCTTAAGTTACTACAACGCCCCAACACTTCTAGAAATAACAATCTATAGCAAAATAGCAAAAATTGGTTAATAGTTAGAAGGATTCCCATGGTGTAACTCTCTTAGAAATTTTGTCAAACACCTAGCATGAAAAATAAACCACAAGGCTCTGCAATGGTAATCCCTTCCTCCCTCAACCAATTTCAACAAGAAACTACCCAAAATGATTCATTAATTCCACATACTATAACCTAATATCACATGCATGGACTATTTCGAACCCCACAATATACTTAAACTCCTAACTTCTTGCATGAAAGCTTAGGAGAAGGACTTACCCGGGTAGATGATAATCTAGTGATTGGCTTCCTTGATTCTTGAAGATTGGTGCAAGATTGGATGATTAGAATGCTAGGTTTCTTCCTTCTCTCTCTAAAATGTTCTTATCTCTCTCTAAGAAGTCAGATTTCACCTTCTAAAATGAACCCCAAGGCCTTATATCAAAATTGGATCGGATAGGATAATTTTCAAAAATGACCCCCAAAGTCAATTATGTGGTGCAATTCCGCTATAGCAGAATCATTTTATGGGCATCAAAATTGATTATGTGGTAGCAGAATTTTTCTGTGACCAGTTTACTATAGCAAAATCATTCTGCGACCATTTTGTGCAATAGCATAATCACTTTTGCGACAGCAAAATCATTTTGCAACCGCAGAATGGTGTTTTAAAATTGCCAATTCTCTGCTTCTCTCCGCGACAAATATGCAGCCCGGGGAGTGATTTTGCGGTTGCAAAATGGATTGCAGAAAGGTCATTTTATGCAACAATTTACCTCTGACTCTCCTGCATTGAACAACTCAAAAAATTTGCACTGTGGCTCATTTTCTCTAATTTTCAAAACATGAGCCTACCTCGGCACCACGAAACTTTAAATTTCTTAGCAAAACTTTTGGGGCCTTACATTCTCCCCCGCTTAGTATCATTCGTCCTCGAATGAGGGTCAAGATCCACCATTAGCATCCAATGTAACCCCATTGTTACTTTTCACACCAGCAATTCCAAAATTTTGCTTACTCCCAAATTCCCAGAAAATTCGACAGAGTTTCCCCTGTATTTGGGCCTATCCACCTGTCAGAGAGCCCCAGAAACCACCCTTAACAACATATACATAAACCAACAACGTAACATAACATGAAAACAACACCAACTATGACATCCTCGGCATTGTACTATTAAAATGGAGAATTTTCATAAACTATACAAGTTTGGACATAACTTCTATATGTCTAAAATCGGAAAGTTTGATTTTATGATCATTATGGCATTCCGTAGCCCGTCTTCAGAGGGCTCGAGGTATTGTTCGAGTTTCTACATCGAGGAAGCATATCGAGGATTCTCCACGCTCGACCTCGGGACGGTAAATCGATGACCATCATGGAAAAGCGAGAAATTCCCAAAAGGCACGTGGTTAAAGCTGACCAAGTCTGCAAGAATAGTACAAGTCCGTACCGTGACATTAAATAGTTGTACCAGCTATATTTCTTTGTAATAATTACACATGTACTATGTTGGAATTCCCCATATTATATAAAGGGGACCCTTGCCATTTTGTAGGATATATGATATTCAATACAAGAACAAGAACATTCTCTGCTCTCTAACTCAAACATTCTCTACAATTGTTCCATTGATTTACTAATTTCTATTTATTGTGTTCATTGATTGTTCTTCACTTATTACTCATTATTGATCATAAAGAGACCGTATTTGAGTCCCCCAATACTGTTATAGCTTCATCGGCCGCCCTCTGTCAAGCACTCGAGCTCGAGCTCGACCTCGAGGCCTTATTTTGACCGGCTCGAGACCCCGTCTCTCAATAGCTCCGTTTGCACTATCCCATTATCCTTTTCTCTTATCTCATTTTTCTTAACTTTCACTTAGCATCTATTTCCTAAACAACTAGTATTAGAATAAATCACATATTTTTAGAACCACAAAATCAGATATAATTGTAATTATCATTTTCACGGTAAAACGTTTGGCGCCCACCGTGGGACTAAAAATAATAGTGATTGTTTTAGTGCTAGTTTTCTAAAAACACAAGTTATTCTTTACCCTTTTTCGTGCTCAAGAATCTTTGATTTCAGGTCAAAATGTCTAACACGGTGAATGCGCATAAAAACAATGGCATTGAACTTAATAGAGAGAATGGTGCAGCTGCCTCAGGCGCTGGTGTACCACCGCAAAACCCTGGAGGGTCACCAGTACAAATCCCTATTGATGAGGGATCACAGAAGAACCAAGAACCCTGGAGAATATCTCAATGATCGAGCCAAGAACCACTTCCGAGAAAGAGAATCGAATAGGAAGAATGGGCCAGAAGAACCCCAGCACGCCATTCACGTGATCATTGGAGAAACCGATGTCCCACAAGGACCCATGTTCAAACGGGCCAAAGTGTCCATCGCGACGAAAGAGAGAACTCAAAGTAGTATACTTGAGGGAACTTTCATGTTCAGAGAAGAATATATTAAAGCCTTTTCCCAACCACATAACAATGCACTGGTGATTTATTTTCTCTTAAATAACATTCAAATTAAACGTGTGCTGGTGGATCCAGGTAGCTCAGCAAATATAATCGGATCGGGGGTAGTGGGGCAACTCGAACTGCTCGACGAAATCATACCCGATTCCCGAGCCCTCAATGGGTTTAACATGACGAGTGAAACGACGAAGGGGGAAATCATCCTCCCAGTCAATGTGTCCGGTACAGTTCAGGGTACCAAGTTTCATGTCATCGAGGGTAACATGAGATACAACACCCTTCTTGGAAGGCCATGGATACACATCATGAGGGCGGTACCATCGACTCTCCATCAGATGTTGAAGTTCCCAACTAAAGATGGAATAATAATGGTGTATGGAGATCAACACGCGACAAAGGAAATGTTCGTAGTACACGGCATGGAATCGGCGCCCATATACTCCACCTCGAAGGGTCAACATATAAACAGGTCCCCGAGGATGATGAAGAATATTTCCTCACTCCTAGAACCTTCGTTTCCCCAGAAGAATCGGACGCAACAAAATCAACGGTTGAAGAATTGGAGCAAGTTGTTTTAATGGAACATCTCCTAGATAAAAAGGTATACCTAAGAACGGAATTAACCCCCGAACTCAGGAAGAAACTCATTCAATTTCTTATTAACAACATTGATTACTTTTCTTGGTCGCACTTAGACATGACAGGGATCCCACCGGAAATAACAACCCATCGGCTAAACGTCGACCCTAGGTTCAAACCGGTGAAGCAAAAAAGGAGGCCTCAGTCCGAGGTAAAACATGCATTCGTCAAAGACGAGGTAACTCAACTCCTCAAAATAGGGTCCATCGGGGAAGTAAAATATCCCGAGTGGTTGGCCAATGTAGTAGTAGTTCCCAAAAAGGGAAACAAAATAAGAATGTGCGTAGATTATAAAGACTTAAATAAATCATGCCTAAAGATTAATTCCCATTGCCCAACATCGATCGCTTGATTGATGCCACGGCTGGCCACGAGATCCTCACCTTTCTCGACGCCTACTCCGGGTATAATCAAATTCAAATGAACCCCGAGGACACGGAAAAAACTTCGTTCATCACGAAGTATGGCACATACTGCTACAATGTAATGGCCTTCGGGCTAAAAAATGCAGGGGCCACGTAGCAACGCTTAGTTAATAAGATGCTCAAATATCAGATAGGCAAATCCATGGAAGTTTACATTGATGACATGCTAGTTAAGTCCCTGCGCGCAGAGGACCATTTGACTCATTTGCAGGAAACTTTCGACATCCTTAAAAGCTACAACATAAAGCTCAACCCCGAGAAATGCGCCTTCGGCGTAGGGTTGGGAAAACTTTAAGGCTTCATGGTATCGAACAGAGGGATTGAAATCAACCCCGACAAAATCAAAGCCATCAAAGAAATCACGTTGGTAAACAATGTGAAGGTCGTACAACGACTGACCGGGCGGATAACGGCGTTAGGCCGATTCATCTTGAGGTCATCACATCGGAACCATCACTTTTTCTCCCTAATCAAAAAGAAAAACAACTTTGAGTGGACTTCGAAGTGCCAACATGCCTTGGAGGAGTTAAAGCGGTATCTCTCAAACACGTCTTTGCTCCACACCCCAAAGGAGGACGAAACGTTATACTTCTAGTTAGTAGTGTCCGAGGTAGCACTAAGTGGAGTGTTGGTTCGAGAGGAGAAAGGTATGCAATGCCCTGTCTACTATGTGAGTCAAACCCTAGGAGATGCTGAAACCAGGTATCCACACTTAGAAAAATTAGCTCTTACATTAATAAGTGCATCTCGAAAATTGAAGCCTTATTTTCAATGTCACCGTATATGTGTTTTAACGACATATCCTCTTCGGAATATATTGCATAAACCTGAATTATCAGGCCGACTGGCTGAATGGTCCATCGAAATCAGGGGGTATGATATCGAATATCATCCCCGAACGGCTATCAAGTCCCAAATTTTGGCGGACTTCATGGACGACTTTATGCCCGCCCTTGTGCCCGAGTTAGAAAAAGAACTTTTACTGAAAACGGGCACATCATCAGGGGTATGGGCCTTATTCATCGAAAGTGCCTCGAGCGTGAAAAGATCTGGGCTCGGCATAGTTCTGAAGCCTCCTACGGGTGGCATGATTAGACAATCTATAAAAACTACAAAGTTGATTAACAACAAAGCCGAGTATGAGTCTATGATTACAGGTGTCAAATTCACCAAAGGCCTAGGAGCGGAAGTCATCGAAGAAAAATGTGATTCCCTTCTAGTAGTAAATCAGGCGAATGGGAACTTCGAGGTTCGAGAGGGCAGAATGCAACGATGCCTAGACAAAATTCAAGTCACTTTGCATCGCTTCAAAGAATGGACTTTGGTTTACATACGTCGAGAGCGAAACAGCGAGGCCGATGCACTCGCAAACTTGGGATCATCTGCTGAGGAAGATGATGTACTCCCCGAGGCTGTTGTTCAGCTATCCAAATCGGTGATTAAATAAGGCCATGCCGAAATGAACTCCACCAGCCTGACATGGGATTAGAGAAATAAGTACATCGATTATTTGGGAAGTGGGAAGCTACCCACAGACCCAAAAGAATCAAGGGCCCTTCGGACCAAAGCAGCTCGATTATCACTCGACGAGAATGGAACTCTATACACAAGAACTTTTGATGGGCCTCTAGCAGCATGCTTGGGACGCTGGAGACACTGATTACATGCTCCGAGAAGTCCATGAGGGCACCTGCGGAAATCACTTTGGTGCCGATTCCTTAATTAAAAAGGTGATCAGATCAGGTTACTATTGGGACAGCATGGAAAGGGACACCAAAGAATTCGTCCGAAAATGCGACACCATGGTGGAAGCACAAGCCTACGAGAAGATAAGAGAAAAAGAAGTCATCGACTTCATCTGGGATCACATCATGTGCCGATTTGAGATCCCCTCCGAGATAACGTGTGATAACGGGAAGCAGTTCATCGGAGGCAAAGTAATAAAGCTTCTCGAGGATCACAAAATCAAAAGGATCCTATCAACGCCCTACCACCCATGTGCAAATGGTCAAGCCGAGTCGACAAACAAGATCGTCATTCAAAACTTGAAAAAGAAGTTAGAAAATATGAAAGGAAAATGGAGGGAAATGCTGCCAGAGGTGCTATGGGCATATCGGACAACCTCTAAATTGAGCACATGAGAGACGTCATTCTCTTTGGTATATGGGTCCGAGGCTTTGATATCGGTCGAGGTTGGAGAGCCAAGCGCCAGATTCTGACATGCCACCGAGGATTCAAACAATGAGGCCATGACTACAGCCTTCGAACTATTAGATTAAAAGCGAGAAGCTTCACTGGTCCAGATGGCCGCCCAAAAACAAAGGATCGAAAGATACTATAACAGGAGAACAAACCTCCGACATTTCAAAGTCGGAGACTTAGTCCTAAGGAAAGTCACCCTAAACACTCGAAACCCTAATGAAGGGAGGCACTGAAATATTGGTGAATTCAAATCGTTTCTTGTCTTTTAATTCCAAGAAACATGGGGACTATCTGTATACGGCTAAAATCGGAGAGTCCGATTTTATGATCATTATGGCATTTTATAGACCATCTTCAGAGGGCTCGAGGTAAAGTTCGAGGTTCGACATCGAGGAAGCATATCAAGGATTCTCCACGCTCGACCCCGGGGCGGTATAAATCGATGACCATCATGGAAAAGTGAGAAATTCCCCAAAGTCACGTGGTTAAAGCTGACCAAGTCCGCAAGAACAGTACAAGTCTGTACCGTGACATTAAATAGTTGTACTAGCTACATTTCTTTGTAATAATTACACATGTAATATGTTGGGATTTTCCCTCTTATATAAAGGGGACCCTTGCCATTTTGTAGGATATATGATATTCAATACAAGAACAAGAACATTCTCTGCTCTCCAACTCAAACATTCTCTACAATTGTTCCATTGATTTACTACTTTCTATTTATTGTGTTCATTGATTATTCTTCACTTATTACTCATTATTGATCATAAAAAGTCCGTCTTCGAGTCCCCCAATACTATAATAGCTTCATCGACCGCCCTCTATCAAGCACTCGAGATCGACCTCGAGGCCTTGTTTTGACCGACTCGAGACCGGTTTGCACTATCCCATTATCCTTTGCTCTTATCTCATTTTTCTTAACTCTCACTTAGCATCTATTGCCTAAAAAACTAGTATTAGAATAAATCATATATTTTTAGAACCACAAAATCAGATATAACTATAATTACCATTTTCACGATAAACATAACTCATAGAAGGTAAACTCCTAACACGCTTTTAACACACAATAGTTCTGTGATGATCTTGACTTTCTCCATAGATTAGTGAACAAGTTGTGGCCCCTATCATGTTTTCTACACAAACTTTGGACCATCCCATGATATATTGTCATCTCCTGCCACATGAGGCGCCACATAATGGAATAACAACCCTCTACACAATAACCACGGCCTTCATATGCCCTATACTCCTCATAACACATTCATATAGCCACTCCTCGTCACAGTTGTTATTTGACATACTAGGGTACATTATTATGTGAACCATGCAACTTTTCTTACTATTCCTAAATCTCTACTTTTAAGAGACAATACGAAACATGATCTTCAAATTTTGAGCATCGTCCTTCAGCCTCATGCATCATTCGTGAAACATTCTGATCACGTTTGTCCACACTTGGATATTGAAAAAAAATGACAAGCAAATTGAGTTTCCTTATATGTGAAAGTTTATGTACATACACCTATAGAGTGACTAAGGGCATACACCTTCACCCACACATTTCTCTTATTTGTATAACCCCTTTAAACATCCTTCCTAATCACTTAAATCGCATTATAAGCTTGGGTTAACACCTCTAATTTTCCCCTCCCAAATCCTATTTTCATCTCACCTCATCATTCTCGTATAACTTGAACTTACCGTGTTTGAAGGTCCAAACATGTAAACAAGTATAATCCCATGGCCAAGCATAGATGGCACGAAGCTCTATGGTCGTACTCATTCACACACATAATAGAACAAGGGGAAAGGGGGGTTGAGGGACTTGTTGTTCCTTTGTTGTTGGGGAAGTGCTTTAGCTGATGTCCCTTGACTCCGCACTCGAAACATTCATCAGTGCCACATCGGCACACCCCCAAATGATGCCTCCTACACTTAGGACACGGGGGCCTCTACTGCACCTGATAGTTCCCGCTTGACTGGACCAACTGTTGATATCTAATTTTTCCTAAAAATATTTGTAAAATTGCATATATACCTTCAAAATCATGCATTAATAGCAATCAGTATTTTTCCATAATTTTCCTATATTTTTATTAATTTACCCAGCATTTTATTTCCAATAAATAATTAAAAACTGCCTCACAAATGATTTCAAAAGTATTTCTTGATTTAATTTATTATTCATGGTCCTATTAAGGCCAAATTATTCAATAAATATCCAATTTGGCATCTTTTGGCTATAATTGCAATAACTTTGCAATTATATCCCAATCATATAATTTTATACCATTTTTACCCAAAACTTAGTCATTTATACTTTCAAATACTAAGTATCATTTTAAATTAGTTTCTATGCATGAAATTTATTTTTTATGATTATTAGCTATTTTTACAAATTATTTTAATTGGGTATTTAACAAATAGCCAAATTTCATTTCAATTCTAGCCTAAACTAAACCAGCTCCAAACCCCAATTAAATTAGCCCAATTCACTAAAATTACCCGGTCCAGACCTGATTTAATCTCGTCCATTGATCAATTTTGATCAACGGCCCTGATTCACTCTTTCCTTAATTAACCTAAAAGACCTACCCCCCCCCCATCAACCCTCATTCTCTCATTTCTCTCATCACTCTCCTCTGTTACATCCTCTCATCTCTCTCAAGCTCTCTCTGCTAAACCCTACTCTCCTCTCGCCAGCCGTTGGCTCGCCGGTAACAATGGTGGTTCCACAACCACCCCTAGCCTCCATGGCTCCCCCACATGCCGGATCCTGCTACCCTGAGGTCCTCAAGGGACCAGCAGTTGTTCAGCTCACACCTATGGTCTTTTCATGTCGTTCTCAGGCCACTCTTGGCCTGTCCGAGTAAGATCTTTTTATCTCCGGCTAAAAACCTATGGTTTCTAAGCTTGATTCTCTCTACCTATGGGTTATCTCTCTCTGAAACCCTAACTTATCTCTTGATATATTTTGAGTTATCTTTGCTGTTTTTCCTAAGAATCTCTCTGATTTTTTTTTAAAAACGCCTCTTCGTCTTCAAAACTAGGGTTTCTTAACCCCTTTTCAAAATGACATTTTCCTTTGATTTTCAGCATCATTCTATGATTCTTACTATGTTTAAAGGGTTATTTAATTTTTCCCTTTTATATATACATGCTCTCTCATTAACACCAACACACGAACACATTGGTTCAAAAATTATCTCTCACACTCAAAACTTTCTGCTCTCCTTCTTTGTTACTTGCTACTGTTCTGAGTTAGCCGGCTGCAAGCCAAGGCTAATTATTGTGCTCTCATATTCTTCACCTTTGTGTTTGCTATATTCATTACTGGTATGTTCTTATTTCAATTCAAGTCCCAAAACCAATATGTTTCTTTTACTGCTTCAGTTTATCCTGTTTCTTGTTTGTTTCTATCTATGGTTTTGCTGTGCAACCTGTAGTTGACATGTTTACATTTTTGTCCATATATCATGTTATGTTATGTATTACTCTCCTTAATCAGCATGAATATGTTACCCCCCTTTTGTAGTATGTCTCAATGTGACTTTGTTCAATTCTTTGTTTATCTGGTTTCTAGTATGAACCTTTCTTGGCAAAACAATTTGTACCCTAAGTTGCTTGATTTTGGAGTTCATCTTATTCCCTGCAAGAACTGTTATGCTTGTACATTATGTGCTCTATGTGTCCCTAGTTCCTATCACCACTGTGTGAAGGTTTGTTCTATGTGTGATGTTGAACCTGCTTTGGTTCTGTGTTTGATATGTGTTTGTTAATTGCCCTACTCTCCTCAAAAGTTGTTTTACTAAACAACTCTCTCTTATTTTATAAAACTATTTCTATTGAGTCTCTTTCAATAACTGTTTTCCTATCAAACCCATCACTCTCACTCTACTCTTAGGTGTTTAAGTGTTGCCCCTCTAGTATGTGACTGCCTTGGGATCCTTGTGAGATCCCTCTGAACTCTGATGCACTGGGGCTGGCACTTTCACACTGCACTTACTCAGTTATGGTTGTGAAATCTAGGTGTGAGCACTCCCCGGGATCCTTGAGGTCCTTAGGGAACTCTGACACACCCAGACATGAAAAGGTTATGAAAAACTTTGGCACTTCAGGTTGTGGGAAGTTTGGTATATCTGGGCCTGTTTCAGGCTCCCTATAGTGTAACTTCTTCTTTTCTTTTTCTACTTATGTAATTCATTTCAATATCGGTTTGTAATAATTATTGTAAATAAATATTTGGGTTGGCTAGTGAAAAGGGCAGGGTAGTTATATATGTTATCAATATCAATTGGTAGAAATCATGACTTAGGTTTACATTTCATATATGTGCATTAGAATCTATGTTTAGGACCAATACATTCAAAGCATGTCATTAGATATCATGTTCTTAGGTTTCACGTATAGTGTTTCAGCATCTCATTTGATATTATCACTTAGAAAGCCTGCTTCTAGGCTAAATAATAGCATCAACCTAAAAAATATTGCTCCTGCACATCCTGAAAGTATGCTGTAACTTCCTGTGCATTTAGAAATCATGCTTTAGGAATTCTGCAACCATTCTGCATCTCTATGTACATAGTAGATACCATGCTTTAGGATCTTGCCCAGTCACACCTAGTTAACTACTGATGCATGAGAAAGGACATAAATTATTGTAACTTCTTCTTTTCATTTTCTACTTATGTAATTCATTTCAATATCGGTTTGTAATAATTATTGTAAACAAATATTTGGGTTGGCTAGTGAAAAGGGGAGGGTAGTTATATATGTTATCAATATCAATTGGTAGAAATCATGCCTTAGGTTTACATTTCATATATGTGCATTAGAATCTATGTTTAGGACCAATACATTCAAAGCATGTCATTAGATATCATGTTCTTAGGTTTCACGTATACTGTTCCAGCATCTCATTTGATATTATCACTTAGAAAGCCTGCTTCGAGGCTAAATAATAGCATCAACCTAAAAAATATTGCTCCTGCACATCCTGAAATTATGTTGTAACTTCCTGTGCATTTAGAAATCATGCTTTAGGAATTCTGCAACCATTCTGCATCTCTATGTGCATAGTAGATACCATTCTTTAGGATCTTACCCAGTCACACCTAGTTAACTACTGATGCATGAGAAAGGACATAAGACAATCTCACATTTGATCATCTTGTTTTAAATAAAATGGTAATAATCCATGTATTTTGCAACACTTAGAACATCATGCTTTAGGTATAACAACCTCTAAAGAGTTTTTAACAATTTTGGTAATTATTATGCATTATCCCACGCATAGGCAAGCCTTAGGTATTCAACCTTCATAAAACTGGAAAACTGTTTCTTTTGTGTTTACTGCTTAATGGTTAACAGGCTTAAAATCAGTAGGCAACCTGATTAGGGCCCCTACTTCTGAGTTTATAAAATAAAACCGCATATCTTCTGTGTTTCGATATTCACTTAGACATCATGCATTAGGATCATGTCTAATGAAAATGCCTCTTGTTTGTGTTTGAGACGTGCTGATTATGTGCATTATCTGTGGAGGTAAATCTGAGCCTCTTAATTGCTCTTTCCTGTCTTTATCTGTAAAAGTCCTATTTGTTCTTGCATGTTGTTTAGAATTTTATACTTTTAAAACCTTAGGGATCTGTCTAGAACTACATATACTAAGAGGTCCTAAATTCCTCCAGGACCATTAAGAAGGGATGGGTAACAGCATGCGTAGAGATCGCGAATTAAACTCGCTTAATAACCGCTAAGGGGTGGGGTAAAGGATAGATATGGATATGATGACCCGTGCGCTAATGCCACGTGTAGCCCCTCACTGAGAAGTGATTACCAAGCATTACATTTATGTGATCCTATAGGATAAACAACCTAGGACCCCCTTACACATGTGTTCTTAGATTGTAAATCTTTCAAAACCTTGTATATGTGCCTAGACTTTAAATCTTTTAAAAAAACTTTATTTCATATGTGTGCTTAGACTGCGAATCTTTTCAAAACCCTTTATTTGGTTTGTGCTTTAATTGCTTATTTGCTACTTGTTTAAATTCACAAAGCTTGTTTGGCCGGGAACCACAGTTGTGGACTTTGAGGGGTTCCTAACACCTTTCCCTTGAAGTAATTTTAATCCCTTACCCAATCTCTGGTTATTCAAATCTGTGTTATAATGACCCTTAGTAGGTGCCATAATGCACCTTAATTCGTTAGGTGGTGACTCTTCAATTCCTTACATACCCCTTTTTCCAAATGGAAATGAGTTGTCCCAATAATGTCAAAAATCCTGACTGATCCGAAATGAGAGGGAAAAAAGGGGCACGACAGCATGGCGACTTTGTTGGGGACTTCTAGGCTTTTACCATTTCAAATTGCTTTGTGAATTTGTCATTATTTTGCTAAAACCTGCACCCCTTTCCCTTTCCCTTTATGTGCAATTAATTGTTTACTTTCCCAAGTATTTATTCTTTTAAATGAAACTGATATGTTTCTTTTTGTTTTCCTTTGTAACTACTTTTCAATCATAACTGTTGTATTTACCAATTTCATCACGTGCAAATACATGACAACATGCTTTTATTTCTTATTTTATTGTTGCATAATCATTCTCAACATCATATTCCACTCGTTCCTAACAAATCCTATAGCAACGCTTGATGAGTGGTTGAGATCTTCTTATTTTATATCACCCCCTAAATTCGGAAGGTCTTATATGTGGTAAAAACTAGTCGATCAGCGGTGCAGTCGACCGTTCCGGGCCTTTCCCCCTCAAGTTGTCCGCTTGAGGGTACCAGTCTAAAACCCCATAGAAACCTTACTCTTGTTATATTGTGCATGCATCATGGTCAAACCTAGCTGGGTTAATGCGTCGTCCGCACAAAAACCCTTTAAGACAGCCTTATCCAAAAGTCCACCAGGGTTCTTATAATCACAACGGACACGATCACGATCTGTGCATTAATTTGGATAAATAAATGCCAATATGCTAATCGTTAATGTATAAGAAGTTGAATCCGGAGGGGGAAAGGGTCTTACCTTATCTGTTTTGTAGAAAATGAGGCACGAAGTCCCCAGGTTCGACACGGTCAAAAGAATACACCACTGTTGCTGGATTGGTGGGAAGACCTTTCGCCAAGTGACAAAGATACCTGCTATTGAGCATGCACGACCTGGGAACCTGATCGACAGAGCCAAGAAGATCAAGCCTGGGGAAGGTCCTTCTGGGACCAAGTAGATTAGATTTACCTGCTTTTTCAAATGTAATAAGGCCAAGCGCCATTAGTGACTTATATTACTCAGTGTCGTTTTAGATTTATCTACTTTTACATTAATGAAATGAGTCAATTATTGGCATTTAATTTCTCCAAATCAACTTGTCGCTAGGCCTACCTCGGGCACAACGAGGCTCCCCAAATTAGGACACGTTTTTATATCCCTGCAATGTGTGTTTAAATACTGGAATATTTTCTCATGATCCTCGCTGACTTGGCTACCTTTTGTTTTTTCTTTTGTTTTCTTTCTTTTATTCCCCTCACCAAAGGTTGGTTCGTGCATTCTGGCATCATTATCATGTCACACAATATCTAGGCCTTCCACCTTCTCCTCCTCCTAGTCCACCTAACCTGGAAGATGAAGACATGGATTATTGTGTTATTGTTGAGGACGAGGAAGAGGAAGGCCCTACCATCCAAGCTGTGAGCAACAAATCATTCCCCAAGAATTGGACCGTCAGACCATCCAGGACCCGACGAGTCCCGGGGTAGCATGGTTGAATAGCGTTATTTACTTCATTTTTGTTAATGATTTCCTTTTCGCATTTTCTTTTTTGCAATAAAATCCCGATGTTCCAAAATGTTTGTTTAAATTATAAAAATCGCTTTTACGTTTCAACGAATCAGTATTTATTTATTATCATTTTTCTCTCATTACTTTTATCTATACAACATTACTATTTCCTGTCTTAATGAACCGATGACTTTGACATGTAATGAGACAACGCAATAAAAGGATAGTGATTAAGAAGAAGAGGATGTCATACCCTATGAAATTGTCAGACAAGTTAAGGATTTTGAGAACAGACCTAAGTCCAACCTGGAGGAAACTGAGGTAGTCAACCTGGGAGATTCAGAGGCTGTCAAAGAAACTTGCATCAACATCGATTTGTCGCCATCAGAGAAAGAGGAACACCCAATTCTTGAAAGAGTATGAAGACATATTTGCATGGTCGTACGACGACATGAATGGTCTAAGTACATCCATTGTGGCTCACAAGTTGCCGACCAATCCAATGTGCCCGCCGGTAAAATAGTAGCTCAGAAAGTTCAAGCCTGATATGAGTCTGAAAATCAAAGAGGAAGTTACCAAGAAAATCAACGCCAAGGTCCTCAGGGTAGTTGAATATCCAACATGGTTAGCCAAAATCGTGACAGTGTCCAAGAAAGACGAAAAATTTAGGGTTTGTGTCGACTACCGAGATCTCAACTGGGCCAGTCCCAAGGATGATTTCCCCCTTCCAAACATACACATCCTGATTGAAAATTGTGCAAAGCATGAACTTCAATCGTTCGTGGATTGTTTCGCCGGATACCATCATATTTGGATGGACGAGGAAGATGCTGAGAAAACGGCTTTCATCACGCCGTGGGGAGTCTACTGTTATAAGATGATGTCATTCGTCTTAAAAAATGTTGGGGCCACTTATATGAGAGTTATGACCACTATCTTCCATGACATGATACACAAAGAGATAGAGGTATATGTGGAAGACGTCATTATCAAGCCCAAGAAAGACATCGACCATATAGCAGGTCTGAGGATGTTCTTCAATAGGTTGCGGAAATACAACCTGAAATTAAACCTCGTAAGTGTGCATTCGGGGTTCCTGCCGAAAAATTGCTTGGGTTCATCGTCAGCCGTCCAGGAATAGAAATCGATCCGTCAAAAGTCAAATCCATCCAAGAATTACCACCGCCAAAGAACAAGAAAGATGTGATGAGTTTCCGGGGGCGCCTTAACTACATCAGTCGGTTCATAGCCCAGTCCACGGTCATGTGTGAACTGATCTTCAAGATGTTAAAAAAGGATGCTGCAACTAAATGGACAGAGGATTGTCAACAAGCTTTCGACAGAATCAAGGAATATTTTTCAACACCGCCAGTATTGGTACCGCCAAAGCCAGGTAGACCCTTGCTACTCTACCTTATAGTATTAGATGGAGCTTTCGGCTGCATTCTGGGGCAGCACGACGAGACAGGAAAAAAGGAAAATGTTATCTATTATTTGAGTAAGAAGTTCACTCCATACGAGGCACGATATTCTCTACTGGAGCGTACCTGCTGTGCTCTAACCTGGGTAGCTCAGAAGCTTAGGCACTAATTCTGTGCCTACACGACATATCTCATATCAAGGATGGATCCCTTGAAGTACATCTTTCGGAAGCCCATGCCCACTGGCAAGTTGGCCAAGTGGCAAATTCTGCTAAGTGAATTCGACATCGTGTATGTGACTCAGAAAGCAGTCAAGAGACAAGCGGTGGCAGATCATCTTGCCGAGAACCCTGTGGGAGGATAATACGAACCTCTGAAAACATATTTTCCCGATGAAGAAGTATTATTCATAGGAGAAGACATTGTTGAATCCTATGACGACTGGAGAATGTTCTTCGACGGAGCAACCAATTTCAAAGGGGTCAGTATTGGAGAAGTCTTAGTGTCGAAAACTGGCCAACATTATCCAGTATCTGCTAAACTCAGATTGCCCTGCACCAACAATATGGCAGAGTATGAAGCCTGCATCCTAGGGCTCAACATGGCCATTGACATGAATATTAAAGAGTTGCTAGTAATTGGTGATTAAGACCTGCTAATACACCAAGTACAAGGAGAATGGACTACCAGGAATTCCAAGATACTTCCATATCTGCACCACGTGCAGGAATTGAGCAAGAGGTTCACAAAGGCAGAATTTCGGCATGTCCCCATAATTCAGAACGAGTTTGCCGATGCACTGGCCACTCATCATCCATGATACAGCATCCAGATAAGAAATCCATTGATCATATTCCAGTAAAGATCCAAAACCAGTCGGTATATTGTGCCCACATAGAAGAAGAAGCAGATGGAAAGCCATGGTTCCATGATATCAAGGAATATTTGTCAAAGGGAGATTCAGAAACGCACGCTTCGGAGATTGCCCAACAGTTTCTTTCACAACAGAGGAGCCCTATACAGGGGAACTCCCAATCTGGGATTATTGAGATATGTCGATGGAAAGGAAGCCTCCAGACTACTCGAAGAGATACATGCCGGGACTTGCAGCCTACATATGAATGGTTTTGTCTTGGCCAAGAAGATAGTCAGAGCTGGTTACTTTTGGATGACCATGGAAACGGACTGCATCCAGTATGTCTGGAAATGCTACCAATGTCAGGTACATGCAAATATGATAAAGGTACCCCCAAATAAGCTCAATGCGACAAGCTCGCCTTGGCCATTCGTCGCCTGGGAATGGACGTCATTGGAACGATTGAGCCTACAGCCTCAAATGGACACAGGTTCATCTTAGTAGCTATTGATTACTTCACCAAATGGGTCGAAGCAGCATCCTACAAAGAAGTGACTAAGAAAGTCGTGGAAAACTTTGTCTGCGACCATATTATTTGTCGGTTTGGAGTTCCAATCTAAACGGTGATCTGATGAAAGCCATGTACGAGACTTTCAAAATCAAGCACAAGAATTACACAGCCTATAGACCTCAGATGAATGGAGCTGTAGAAGCCACCAACAAGAACATCAAGAAGATATTGAGAAAGATGATAGAAAAACACAGACAGTGGCACGAAAAGCTATTAGACTGCCTCATTACTGTATTCTCACTTAGACATCTTGCCTTAGGTTCTGAAATTCAAAGACCTCTTTGTGTTTGAGTCGTGCTAGTTATGTGTATTAATTTGTGGAGGAATTCATGAGCCTCATATATGTATCTATATGTTTCCATGTATTTTTAGTCCTAATTGTTTTGTTTTTTGTTTAGCATTTTGTCCTTTAAACCTAGAGGTTCTGCCTAGTACCTACCCTTTAGGATAGTAGTCCTAACCTCCTCTAAGACTGATAAGATAGGACGGGTAATAGCACGCAATAGAACTTGTGACCAACATACGCTTTAATTACCTTCACGGGTTGGGAAGGGTAGAATATGGATATGATGACCGGTGCGCTAATACCACGTGTAGCCCCTCTTTGAGGAGTAATTACCGGTTATTGCATTGATGTGATCCGTATTACTTTAATCCTAGGACATTTTCTCAAATGTTTACTTTTAATTTCTTTTTCAAACTTTCAATAAAACTCCAATACTTGTTTGAAATCCCCTCTTATGTGAGCCTTGCTTGTTATTTGTTCATTGTCCGAATTCAGAAACCATTTGGCCGGGACCCACAGTTGTGGATCCTGAGGGGTGCCTAACACCTTCCCCTTCGGATAACTTCAAGCCCTTACCCAATCTATGGTAATGCAAACTAGTTCATGAGTTAATTAATCAAGGTGCCCTAACGCACCATAAAATCTTTAGGTGGCGACTCTTCCTTTAAAATTCTTCCTTCAAAAGTAGTTTGTCCAAAAGGTCAAGAACCCGATCTCCACACCTAAGTTTTTGGGGGAGAGAAAAGAAAGGGAGCGCGACAGCATGGCGACTCTGCTGGGGATTATAGGCTTTTACCATTTCAAATTGTTTCGTGAATTTATTCCTTTATTCTTAAATACTTGCACCCTTTCCTATTCCCTTTGCATGAAGTTAATTGTTTACTTCGAGTATTATTTTTTTCAAAATGTAACTGACTTGTCTCTTTGTTTCCTTTTTGTAATTGCTTTAAATAATTATTAATGTTTTTACCGCTTTCTTTAACGTGCAAATACATGACAACTTGTTTTAAACACTTATTGCATAAATCATGCTCAACATTCATACTCCACTCATGCCAAACAAAATACTATAGTAACGCTTGATGAGTGGTTGCGCCCTTTCTATATTATCACCCCCTAAATTCGGAAAGGCTTATTAGCGGTAAAACCAGTCGATCAGCGGTGTAGTCGACGGTTCCGTGTCTTTCCCCTTTGAGTTGTCCACTCAAAGGTACCAGTCTAAAACACCATAGAAACCTTACTCTGTCGAACTATTTCATGCATCATGGTCAAAACTAGTCAAAGCTAAAGCTCTGTCCGCACAATAGCTTTTAATATAGCCGTATCCAAAAGTCCACCGGGTTTCTCTGAACCCAAACAGACGCGCTCACGTTCTGTGCATTTATTTGGAAAACTAAATGCTTCCTGCTCATTGTTGACGTTAAACAGTCTAGTCTGGTGGGGGTAAGGGCCTAACCTACTTGTTTTGCAGGAAAAAAAATGAGGCTCGAAATCCCCAGATTCGGCATGGTCTCCAACATCCACCCAAATTTGCTGAGTTGCTGGGAGGATTTATACTCTAGCAACAAAGCTATCGTCAGGAAACATTTGGGTTATCTACCATCACTTCTGAAAATCCAGCCTAACAAATAATAGTAGAGGCTGCTACCTTTTTCGGGGATCGTGAAAGATCTGTATTCCTCTTTGGGAGCATCAAAATGGCACCGTTGATAGAAGAGATAGAGGGGTTGGCTAGCCTAGTATGGGAAACTCCGGGGTTGCTGATGCCTGAGAACTGCAAAAGCAGAACTTTCCTCAAAATGATGGGTCTGGAAAAGGACGCGGATTTGGTATGTCTGGAGGATTCATACATTCCTTTTGATTACCTGAACGAATGGTATGGCTACAGCAAATCATACCGTACCTACCATGAAGAGTTTTATATCACCTCTCTGGGACACGTCCACCGCCGAGTGTTCGTGTTTATGGTCTGCTTTTTGGGATTGATCGTGTTCTCCATGAAGAAAGAAAGGATCCATACCAGGTTAGCCATTGTAACTAAGACCGTAATGGAAGGGTTAAATGGGTAATATTTCAGCATTATGCCCATGATCGTTGCAGATATGTACCGGGCTTTAGAAAAATGTCAACAAGGAGCAAAACATTTCGAAGGTTGCAATCTGTTACTCTAACCCTGGCTTGTAGAACATCTCCAAAAAGGGGAATATCGACAGGACATCCACCGCCGAATGTGGGATGACCACAACACTTTCCATCACCCAAAGCGAATGAACTATATCCCTGACATGTTCGCTCAACCTGAGGACGCCGAAGGATGGGTCGAGCTCTTTGATAACCTGAATGAAGAACGAGTTCAGTGGATATTCGAGTGGTTTACAACGGATGAGTTCATCATTCGATCCCAAGACGCGTCATTTCTGGTATTGATTGGTCTAAGGGGGACCTACCCTTACGTCCCTCTTCGAGTTATGAGGCAGGCAGGGAGGAAACAAGTCATCCCTAGGGTCGAGAAGATGAGCCATCTCCGAGCCGACTTTCAAAATAATGAAAGTCCTCACAAGTTCCAAGCTCAACACCTATGGCACTGCAAGGTTATACTCGAGAAAGACACCATCGAGCCGGACAGGTATCACGCCGGTTATACCCTTCTATCCGGGTTGGTTAGAAGAAGATCTGGCTGGTCAGAGCAAGCCAGGGTACGTCCGACGTCACAGGGTTGTAGATGAAAGGGCTGAAGCACAAGTCAAGTTCAACCAGTTGCGTAAAAGGATCCGGGAGAATGAGGATGATCACCACAAGATACATGAGTCCAACAAAAGACTGATCGAGGAATGGAAGGACATGGTTATTAGCGCCAACAAAAGGCTGGGATATTTGGAACAAGGTATAATCGATTTAGACAAAAAGTTCATCAAAAGGGTTGAAGATTGTCAAAAGGTTGAGGGAGCTGCAGGGGGATATTTAGCCAGAACTTATCTGTTGCTGGGACTTCGCGAGCTGGGAAAGCTGCTGAAGAAAGCAGGAATGTCGAATCTGGGAAAGGTCCTTCTGGGACCAAGTAGATAGGAATGTCTTTATTTTTCCAACACTGTAATAAGGCCAATGGCCATTAGTAATTTTTATTTTTCGTCTGTCGTTTCGGGATTCGTCTATTTTATTATCAATAAAATGAGGCATTTAGCATTTTAAGTTCTCCAAACCAATTTATCGCTAGTCCTACCTCAGGTGCAAAAAGGTTACTAATTTAGGACACGCTTTCATTTCCACATTACATATTTAAATACTACAATACTCTTTTCATAATCCTCACTGCCTTGGTTACCTTTTGTTTTTATTTTTTCTTACTCCCCTCCCCAAAGGTTAGTTCGTACATTCTAGCATCCTCAGCCTATCACACCAGATCCAAGGGACCTCCACCTACTCCTCCCCTAGTCCTTCTAAGGGCAAAGACAAAGGCAAAAGTAAGATGGAAGAGTCCAGCGGCATCAGAAAGGAGAATGTGATTGAAAGGGTAGAGGACACTGATGGCCGAGATATTCAGGTCTTGCATGAGAACATGTCGCCACTTGAACAAAAATTGCTGAAGTTTCAGGAAGAACTACATCAAGTCCGAAATCTGGCCAGCTTGTCATTTTCCCTCAACGTCCCTGACGTCAACCTTCCAAATTCTCAAAACCCTACACCTCCACAAAATATCCCAAGGCAGCAAAACCATCACACCACTCCCCCAAAGAACTAAACCCTCTCGACATAGTACAATGCATGCCACACCTCAAATAACACCCCACTGCTCATCCTAGAACCTTAAAATCTCACAAAAGACCATTTCCACACCTATAACAATCCCATCTATGTGGAAACCAAGACCCATTCCACTCCGCCTATCCCACATGCGTCCGAGCCTGACGAAAAGGATTTACTTATCAGGAACCTGACCGAAGAGCTTAAGAAACTGACCAGCCGAGTTCAGCGTGTTGAAGGGACTAAAGGGATTGAAGGGTTGAATTATGAAGACCTTTGTATCCAACCTGATGTTGAACTGCCCGAGGGGTACAAACCTCCAAAGTTCGAAATGTTTGACAAATTGGTCGGCGTGGGAAAGGATGAAAGAATCTGCATGAAGATGTTCATGAGGAGTTTAAAGGGATATGCACTGTCTTGGTAGATCAGCCAATACCCTAAGAAATGGTCAAACTGGGTAAGCATGGCGTCTGATTTCATGGACAGGTTTAGATTCAACACAGAGAACGCACTAGATGTGTTCTACATTCAAAATTTGAAGAAGAAGCCTACAGAAACCTTTCGCGAGTATGCTACTTGCTAGAGGTCTGAAGCCGCTAAAGTCAGACCTGCTCTAGAGGAAGAACAGATGAACAAGTTCTTTGTCCGGGCTCAGGACCCGCAATATTATGAACGGTTAATGATGGTTGAGGGCCGCAAGTTCTCTGACATCATCAAATTGGGAGAGCGGATTGAAGAAGGTATTAAAAGTGGTATGGTTACAAATTTTGAAGCCTTGCAAGCCACTAACAAGGCTCTACAGTCCGGTGGTGTGTCTAAGAAGAGAGATGCGGGATCCATAAGGGTTTCACAAAGAATGAAGTCCCCACTAAAGTACCAAACCTATCAGACACCTCCAATCCCATATCATCCCTCACCAAATTACCAAGCTTCATCGCCAAATTACCAAACTCCACCTTCCTACCAAGATCCACCACCCACATATCAACCTGCTTCGCCCAAATATCCACAACCTGATCCTGTCTACGACACTTATAATTCCCAACCATCTCATTACCAATCCCCTCCTGCACGCCAAAACATCCCTAGACCTCGTCCCAATTTTGATAGTCGTCCTCCAAAGCAATATACCGCCATAGCCTAGCCCATTGACCAGCTATATGAAAAACCCAAAGTTGCTGGTTATGTTACACTTATCCCTGCTGCCACCCCTGAGAATCCCTCTCAGTGGGTTAACCCAAACAAATCCTGTGCATACCATTCCGGCATGAAAGGACACACTATCGAAGAATGTCTTTCTTAAAGGACAAAATACAGGCTCTCATTGACAACCAGATTATTGTGAATAAGGACCCCGCTCCAAACGTTCGTGACAATCCTCTGCCAGACCATAAGGGTAGAGGCATCCATATGATTGAAATAGAAGATGATTGGGATCCTGAGGGGTCAATCGGGTTGATCGCAGAAGGCGATGACCCAATAAATCCGCAGTCACTCTCAAACTGATCATAGTTCAGATTCACCCATCTGAGACCGCTAAGGTGAATATGTCTATACCATTTGAGTTTGAAGCAGCGCCACCGGCAAAGTCACCGGTGCCAATTGAAGTTGAGTTTGTATCTCCAGCAAATACACCAGCTTCATTCGTGGTCCCAATCTTGCCACCCCGAACACACATTCCGTTTAAAATAAAGATGGCTGCACCCATTCCGGTGGCAATGTCAACCACGCCACCCTTCTATTCAAACGCTATTCCTTGGGACTACACAGCCGAGGCAAGAAGTAAAAGCAAGTCCAGGTCTGAGGAAGCTGTCGCAGCATAGGGTATGATGAGAACTGGCAGGGTCTACACCCCTGAGCATCTGGCCGAGTCGAGCAAGCAGGCCGCCAACCAACCTCCCCTTATCGAAATAAGTCCCGATGACCTTTGGAAAAAGATACAGGCTAAGAAGTATTCAGTCATCGACCAGCTGAATAAGAAACTGGCAAAAATATCCATCCTCTCTCTGCTGCAGAATTTCGAAACACACAGAAATGCTTTGTTGAAAGTGTTGAGTGAAACGTATGTGCCGAACAACATCACTAGTGGGGAAATGGCCAATATGGTAGGCCAGGTACTGGAGAGTCATAAAATCACTTTTCATGAGGATGAGCTATCACCTGAAGGATTGGGGCACAACAAAGCGTTGCACGTCACCGTGCAGTGCGAGGATCATTTCATCACAAGAATTTTGATCGATGGAGGTTCCAGTTTTAACATATGTCCGCTAATAACACTCAAGAAATTGGGCTAAGGGCAACTTGAGATAAAGTAAGGGGCAACCAATGTGAAATCTTTTGACGGTTCTCAAAGGTCCACCATGGGGGAGATCAGTCTATGTCTACAGATGGGACCAACTTGGTTCGAAGTGGATTTCCAGGTGATAGATGTTCCGGCATCCTACAACCTGTTGCTGGGACGACCCTGGATTCATGTTGCTGGGGCCGTAGAATTAATACTACATTAGGCGGTAAAATTCGAGTGGAACCACCAAGAGGTTATTATTCATGGTGACGGTAGCAACCCCATTTATTGTCGTCAAACTATTTCGATGATTGACGGGAAAAAGAAGATAGGCGGAAGAACTTACCACCATATTGAACGGGTCAATGCCATCGACAAGGACAAATGGTGGGATAAAAAGATAGAGAGCATCTTGAACTGGAGAGGATATGAGCCAGGCACGGGGCTTGGTAAAAACCTCCAAGGAATCACGAAGCCTATAAAGCTCAAGGAACATGGTACCACTTTCGGTCTGGAGCATGAGTACACCTGGCAGGAATTCAACGACTGGTCGCAATCTTGGCGCAGTACCTATTAACCTTTGGAACATCCGATACCTCATCTTGAGCAGACTTTCAAGCAAGCTGACCCTATTTATGGTTTAGATGAAGAAGAAGCACTTGCAGCAATGAGGATCTTGTTTCTACAGAATGATGATATGGATTGTTGTGTTGTCCTCGAGGGGGAGGGGGAGGAGGACCTTCCATACAGACTGCAATCAAGGGGGCATATCTCAAGAACTGATCTATCAAGACAACCAAAGCCCAACGAGCCTCGGGGTAGCAAGGCTAAAACAAGCATTATTTACTGTTTATTTACTAAATGATTTTCCTGCATTTGTTTTTAATTTCTGCAATAAAGATCTTCAATGTTCAAAACTGTTATTCAATCTATCAAAGCATCTTCTAAATTTCTCTTACGAAATCTATAATCTATTGCTATTTTTTCTCTCCTTACTTTATTTATACAACATTACTATTACTTGTCTTGATGAACCGATGATTGTGACATGCAATGAGACAACACAGCAAACGGACATTGATTCAGATGAAGACGGCATACCTAACGAGATTGTCAAAGAAGTTGAGAACTTTGAGAACAGACCTAAGTCTAACCTGGACGAGACTAAAAGCATCAACCTGGGAGATTCAGAAAACATCAAGAAGATACTAATAAAGATAATAAAAGGGCACAAGCAGTGGCACGAGAAGTTATCATTTGCCTTATTGGGATATTACACCACAGTTCGCACCTCAACAGGGGCAACTCCCTATATGCTAGTTTATGGTACTGAGGATGTTATTCCTGCCGAAGTTGAGATTCTGTCTCTAAGAATTATACAAGAAGCTGAGCTCAGCGAAGCAGAGTGGGTAAAGAGTTGCTATGAGCAGCTATCCCTCATAGACGGAAAAAGAATGAATGCAGTTTGTCATGGTCAACTATATCAGAACAGAATAGCCAGGGCCTTCAACAAGAAAGTCAAGCCAAGACGATTCACACCAGGGCAGCTTGTGTTAAAGAAAATCTTTGCATCCAGATGAATCCAAAGGGAAGTTCTCTCCCAACTGGCAAGGCCTGTACACGGTTCACAGAGTGCTGATAGGAGGAGCGCTCATACTTGCAGAAATGGATGGAGAAGTTTAACCAAAACCAATATACAGATGCAGTCAACAGCTACTATTTGTAATCTTCATGTTTTCTCAATGATGTAAATTGAACTACGCCTCACCTGATTCCCGTTTAAGAGGGGATATATAGGCAGCCTTATGGGTTCAGTCACAATTCAATAAATTTTTTATCTTCCCCCATAATTGGAAACTGGGGCAGAATTTTGAGGAGAACCCTCAAAATTCCGAAGCAAGCAGCAGGCCAGAAGAATTCACCCAGCCAACTGGGGAAGAATTTTGAGGAGGACCCTCAAAATTCTGAAGCAAGTTCAGCCGATCGCTGCACGGCCAACAATCAGAAGTATTCACCCATCAAACTGGGGCAGAATTCTGAGGAGGACCCTCAAAATTCTGTGGCAAGAAAGGTTGCAATGACTCGAACCATGTCATAATCTTCGGTTCATCAAAAATTATTTTAGATTATGTACTTATATTATAGCATGAATATGTATTTTCTTTTGCAACAGCTTGTTTAGCGAGCGCTACCCCAAGGATGCGAAAAATATCATTGTGATCAAGCAGACGAGTCAAGTAAAGTCAACGGGAATGCGAACTAACCTTTCCCCTTTACAGAACTCACGATTTCTCTTTAGATGCAGGCACAAAAGGGCCCCCAGAGCATAGTGTCCTCCTGGAGGATGTACGACACACTTCTCAAACCCTTTACATACGCTGATATTTAGTCTCAACACAAACTACGCTTCATTATTTGCAACACTCGCAGCAACCACTCCGCCGCAATTTATCATCAGCTAAGAACTCTTACCTGCATTTTATTTCCTGCATAAGGCTACCATTCTACCTACCGAGGTTAAGCTATACCTCCAACTGCATTTTATTTCCTACATAAGGCTATTATTCTTCCTTCCGAGGTTAAGCTCTACCTCCATTTGCACTTTATTTCCCACATTGCATAAGGCTACCATTCTGCTTTCCGAGTTTAAGCTCCATCTGCACTTTATTTCCTACATTGCATAAGGTTACCATTCTGTCTTCCGAGGTTAAGCTCTACCTCCATATGCATTTTATTTCCTGCATAAGACTACTATTCTGCCTTCCGAGGTTAGGCTCTACCTCCATCTGCATTTTATTTCCTGCATAAGGCTACTATTCTGCCTTCCAAGGTTAAGCTCTACCTCCTTCTGCATTTTATTTCCTGCATAATGTTATCATTCTTCCTTCCGAGGTTAAGCTCTACCTCCATCTGCATTTTATTTCTTGCATAAGGCTACCATTCTTCCTTCCGAGGTTAAGCTCTACCTCCATCTGCATTTTATTTCTTGCATAAGGCTACCATTCTTCCTTCCGAGGTTAGGCTCAACCTCCATCTGCATTTTATTTCTGGCATAAGGCTACCATTCTGCCTTCCGGGGCTAAAAACTGCGTCTCATTTACATTTTAAAGAAACCATCATCTTTGTCATTATCTACTTTGTTTCTTTCCGGGCTAAGCTCTGCCCTTTTAATTCACAAGACTAAGCTCTGTCTTGTCAACATCATACTATTGCACTTCTCATGGGCTGAAATATCGCCAACTTATCCAAAGGCGTCATAGTTCAGAGGCACCATCTTCATGGCCCGAGAACATCATTTCATGGCCCGCGGATCCCTTTTATCACTTTGCATATCATTATTCAAAGGCATCATGGTTCAGAGGCACCATCCTCATGGCTAGAGAACATCATTTCATAGCCTGTGAATCCCGCATCAAGCGATTCATGGCCCAGGACATCATGGTCGGACGTCATCCTCAACCGTCCAAAGACAACATTCATAGTCCAATAGGAATCTGCATCATGTTTAAATTACGCACAATCTATGCTTGTTATTCGTTTGCAGGAAATCCGGCTAAGAACAGCAAGCCATGCAGGAGCGGACCACTCCAGTTCTCCTAACTACCCCATAAACCATTTTTTCTCACCTTACCTTGCACCTTGCGTCCGCCCTTATGAAACATTACCGACACACTTCCCCGGTAACTCCTGAACTACATACGGCCTGATTCCTGTAAAACCAGGGATATGTAGGCAGCTTAGAAGCCAGGGTGCGGCCTAAATCTCTCATACTATTTATTCACTCGGTCAAAATTGGCCATCATATCTTTACCCGATAACTCTTTCATCTTTTCCGGGTAAAGAGGGGCAGCTGTTG
Source organism: Nicotiana paniculata (assembly GCA_005239505.1). Taxonomy (NCBI): domain Eukaryota; kingdom Viridiplantae; phylum Streptophyta; class Magnoliopsida; order Solanales; family Solanaceae; genus Nicotiana; species Nicotiana paniculata. Next base: position 41,499 of record ML367036.1, on the reverse strand, counting down.
ATACCCAATTTTTCCTCAAAATTATTTTAAACTTGCCCATATACCTTCAAAATCGGTTTTTATAACAATTGCTATTTTTCTATAAATTTTTCCCACATTTTTATTAATTTACCCAGTGTTTTATCTCTAATAATTGATAATAAATTGTATTACAAATAATTTTCAAAAAATGTCGTGATTTAATATATCATTTTTTGTCTTATTAAGACCGAATTTATTTCACAAACTAGCCGAATTGGCACCATTTGACTATAATTACAATAACATTGCAATTATAGCCTAATTACTTATTTCTATGTTAATTTTGCTCAATAATTAGTCATTTATATTTTTAATACTAATTAATCATTTTAGCTTAATCTATTAAGCAGCAATTTCATTTTTTATAATTATTATCCATTTTCATAAAATATTTATCTACTTCTAATTGAGTATTTAACTTATAGCCATTTTTTAATTCCAATTTCAGTCTTATTTACCTAAACCCACAGCCCAACCAAATTGACCTAACAACCCAAGGCCCAAGTCCTAAGCACCCGACCCAACCCCCATACTTGATCTGAACCGTTGATCATACGAGATCGATGGTCCAGATTCAAGTTACCATAATTAATTCAACCAAACCCCCCAATCGACCCATCATTTCCCAAGCCCCGTCTCTCTCTATCCCTCTCTGTTACTCCCTAGCTCTCTCTAGAATCTTCCTTGGCTACTCTCTTCCGATGGGTTCTGTTCACCTTCTCCGGTCGATTCTCACACCGGAAGCTATGGTTCATCACCACCTCTTGGTTACCTACCCACTTTGCACCAGTCAAGTGATACACTGGGGCTCTTAGGCGAACCTGGAGCGGTCCAACTCATATCTCATGGTCCCATGCCACTTTTCGACCTCCCCGACCATTTGAGTAAGGATTACAACCTATTCCGCCTTAGGTCGGTGCCGTCTTTGAGGTTCTTCCTACTTCTCTGGGTTCTACAAAACCCTGACCCTATGTCTTTCGATTTTTTCTAGATCTACTTTAGATCTATAGTATTACGAAGCTTCTTTCTATGTCTTTCTCTGAAAACTTTCATCTTTAAACGATCTTTCAATTTTAAAACTAGGGTTTCACAAACCCCTTTCAAAAATCGATTTTCCTTTTACTTATGCTTTAATGTTATTCTATGCTTTTCTCTGTTAACACGATTGGTTCAAAGCTTCTTACTGAAAACCCCAATTTTTTAGGGTTTTAGTTCGTCTTATTTGCTATGTTTGGCCAATCTGTATACTTCTTCTAGACTCTCTATGTGCTCTATGTTTCTTACTCTAATTCATGGTTAGGGTTCCTGGATCTCTACTATTCCTCTCGCTTAGGGTTTCTCTGAACTCTAGTGCTGATTATTGTTTAATAGGTCTAATTATTGATTTAATGGTTGTTTATATGATACTCTCTACTGACTCTATGTATCTCTTTGCATAGTTGTGATATTTTCCTCGAACCTATGATTTTGTATGTTCCGTACTGATTTTTCGAACTGTTTCCTTGATTGTGAGATTCTTTCCTTGATTATGCCTGATTCCCTGTAATTTCAATTACATTCGAGATTCCCTCGACTAATTTTCAGAATCTAACTCATACTTTGCTTTGTGAATATGCTATCAGTTTTTTAGTGTGTACTTTCGTTAATTATGTGTTATGAACCTGGTCTTTATTACATACTCCATGGTTTTACTACCCTTATTATAGTAAAATCACTCTAGTTGATTTCTTCCCCTGATTTAACTCTGATTGGCCCGTTTGAACTTGTCTCCCTAATTAAAGGGAGTCCGGGCCTTTAATTGATACTGATTGGTTATTATTTCAATAATTATGTTAGACTAGTTACTCCTTACCTTATTTTCTTTACTCGTTTTCATAATTATAAATACCCTACTCCCTTTAGCATAAGACACCATTAGATACACGAACACATACACACAAAACAACACTCATATTTCTCTGAACTCTCACTTGCTTTGCTGCATATTCTCTCTTGTTCCTCTGGTTACTCAGTCGGCTGAAATCCAGGACTGAGTAACTTATTGCTGCTCTATTGCTCTGCATACTACTGTCCTATTGCTCCACTTCTCTGCACCTTGTTGTTCTATTCTTACTCTTAACTGGTATGTTTCTAGTTTAAGTTTATAGCATCCAAATCAATGTGTTTCTGTTTGTACTAAGTTTCATGTTCTTCCTCTTATGCTCCTATTTGTGGTTCTGCTGCTTGCCTTGCAGCTAGTATATTTGCTTTGTCTATGTGACCTCTCTTTACCTTCTATGTTTAGCAGGCCTACTTGTCTATGTGATTGCCTTTCCCTTTAGTCTAACATGTCTATTGCTTTTCCTTATGTGCTTCCATCATGAATCTGATTGACTCCCAACACTATAATCATGTACCCCCTAATACTTAGTTATTATGTAAATCCTAATCCTGGACCTAATATGTGACTCTGTTTGACACCCCCTAAATCTAATGCTGTTAGATTCCTGGCATGAACATTCTGTGATAACTAGGCTGTGATTGTTTACACCCTATAGCACTATCCTGAGGACTATTTGTGTGCAAGTCTACTTCCACTATGTGACTTATTTGTCCCCCAGTTCCCTCTATCCACGTTTGTGTTTGCCTCCTAAACCATGTATGTTCTGAGTTGCTGATTGTCCTATTCTTTCTTCTTCAAACCAGTTTTCAGAAAACAAACTCTCATGTTGTTCTCTGAAGCTATTTTTAAAACAGTTATTTCAAAACCTACTTTTCAAACTCAACTCTTTTTAAACTATAGGCACATCTCACTACTCTTAGTTCTAAGTTCAGCCCCCTTCGTGTGAGCACTGCCTTGGGGACCATTTGAGTACCCATTGAACTCTGACACACAAGGTTGGCATTCCACACTGCACTTACTCATTCCTGGCTAGGGTACTTGGGTGTGAGTACTGTCTGGGATCCTCTGAGATCCTTAGGAACTCTGGCACACCTGGGTTGCAAAGGGTCATGGCATATGGCATGTTTGGATCTGGATACTCGGGCCTAGTGTTAGGCTCCCTATAGTAACTTCTTAATTTTCTTATTTATTTTTGTGCAATGATGGTCTGTAATAATTAATTAAAAAAGACGATTATGGGCTGGATAGTGAAATGGACGGGGTTATGCATGCTTAGTATAATTACGGGTAGAAACCATGTTATAGGATTTATTTTGTATATGTGTGCAATAGTCACCATGCTTAGGAATACTTTCCATGCATGAATTAGAGAACATGTTTTAGGCCCGTTTATCTCAGCATCTTTGCCATACTCATGCCTCACTTAGAAATCTTGTTCGTAGTTAAATAACTATAAAAATGGTTGTTATGTTACTGTCTCTGCATCTTCGCGATCACCATGTCTAGAAATCCTGTTTTAGGTTTAAAAAACATTAATCGTCAATGTTTGCATTAGAGACCATGTTACCTTAGGAATTCATTCTCAACATGCTCATATTACTATGCCAAACTCATGTGTTAAGGACATACTACTATTTGCATTAAAAATCATGTGCCAGGTTCAGCAACTATTTTCGGTTTCGAGTCAAAAATATGTGTAATAAGTAAATTCCGCCCTAAAAAAATAATATATTCCAATTTTCTGAAAACGTTTTGGGCATTTAGAAAAGCATGCGTAGGTTTGCATCATTCTACACCCCGTATGCATTTAGATATCCTGTTTTGTAGGACACTACATCCACATTAGTTTAAATACTCACCCTTTTACCACGACTAAGTCTAAACAGGATAACTGGAGTATTTTTAACCCGCCTAGGCAAGCCTTAGGCATTAAGTTTATTTAAACTGGAAAAACTGTCTCTTTGTATTGTTTAGCTAATTACAAATTAGAATTCATAGCCTAAAACTGGTAAAAAGACCTCTTCTGAAACTCAGTAATCAGACTGCCCCATTACTGTATTCTCACTTAGACATATTGATACCCTCTTTGGATACCACATGGCCCAAGAATGCCACGGAGCCCAACCAGAACTCACACTTGGAGAACTTAGAAAATAGTTTCTGTTCTCGCAAGGTCTGAAGCACAACCCTCAAATGCTGCTCGTGCTCACCCAGGCTACATGAGTAAATCAAGATGTCATCTATGAATACAATGAAAAAGGAATCAATATGCGGCCTGAACACCCTATTCATCAAGTCCATGAATGTTGCGGGGCATTAGTCAAGCCAAAAGACATCACCAGGAACTCATAATGGCCATATCTCGTACGAAAAGCAGTCTTCGAAACATCTGAAGCCTGAATCTTCAACTGATGATACCCCGATCTCAAATCAATCTTAGAAAACAAACGAGCACTCTACAACTGGTCAAACAAATCATCGATGCGCGGCAAAGGACAATTGTTCTTAATGGTAACCTTGTTCAACTGGCGGTAATCAATACACATCTGCATGGACCCATCCTTCTTCTTCACGAATAGAATTGGAGCACCCCACGGAGATACATTAGGTATGATGAACCCCTTATATAACAACTCCTCAAGATTCTCCTTCAATTCCTTCGGAGCCATACGGTACGGAGGAATAGATATAGGCTGGGTAACTGGAGCTAAATCAATGCAAAAATCAATATCACGGTCCGGAGGCATGCCTGGAAGGTCTGGAGGAAATATATCAGCAAACTCTCGAACCACTGGCACTGAATCAATCGTTAGAGACTCGGCAGTGGTGTCCCGCACATAATCAAGATAGGACAGACAACCCTTCTCGACCATATGTCGAGCCTTCAGGAAGGAAACAACCCGGCTGGGTGCACTAACTGAGAAACCTCTCCACTACAGCATAGGAGACTCGGGCATGGCTAAAGTAACTGTCTTGACATGGAAATCTAGAACGGCGTGATAAGGAGATAGCCAACCCATGCCTAGAATAATCTCAAAATCAACCATGTCGAGCAATAAAAGGTCCAGTCTGGTCTCGAACCCGCAGAAGGTGATCACACAAGACCGATAAATCTGATCTACCACCACAGAATTGCCCACATGAGTGGACACATATACAGGAGAACCCAAGGACTTGTGAGGAGCATCCAGAAAATGAGCAAATAATGCTGAAACATATGAATAGGTGGATCCTGGATCAAATAATACTGAATCCTCTCTACCACATACTGAGATAATACCTGTGATCACGGCGTCTGAGGCCACTGTATCTGATCTGGCCGGAATAGCATAGAATATGGCTGGAGTACCGGAAGTCTGAGCTCCACCAGAGTGAACAGGAGCTTCCTGACATCCCCCTAACTGACCTCCACCTCTAGGACGACCCCTGCCGACCTGTCCTCCACCTCTAGGTGGCCGGACTGCTGGTGTTGGACCCATTGGCTGATAACCCTGTTGTATGGCCTTGCCCCGAAACTTGGGACATTTCCTCCTCATATGACCTGTATTTCCACACTCGTAAAAACTCCCAAGTACCATATTATGTTTCCCGGAAGAAGAACCCTGAACGGCCGGAAGGCGATGTCCTTCTGGCATAACACTGAAGTAAGGGTCGGAGAATCTCATATGACCGGGATAACCACTGGGTGAACTTTGAATGGTTGGAGGATGGTAGGAACACTCTAGCATGGCGCTGAAATGAGGCCTCGCTGGAACACCTCAGGGAGGTGATGGAGGTGCTGAATATAAAGGCATGCTGGGCTGACCACTGCTAAACTGACCTCTGCCCCTAACTGGGGCACCTGTGAAATTTCCAGAGAATCTAGACCTCTTGTCCTACTACCCCTGCTCCCTGCTCCTCGACCGATACCCCTCGATCCTGCGAGCAATATCTACCACGAGTTGATAAGGAGTATCTATCTCCACCTCTCGGTCCATGGTTGCCCTAATACCTGGATGCAACCCAACCACAAATCTTCGCCCCCTCTCTGCATCAGTAGGTAGTATCATGAGTGCATGGCGAGACAACTCTGAAAACCTGGCCTCATAATCTGTCACTGACATCTATCCCTGCTCTAGCCGCTCAAACTGATACCGCAGCTCTTCCCTCTCAAAGGGTGGGATATATCTATCTAGAAACATATGCGTGAACTGCTCCCAAGTGACAGGAGGAGAATCTGTTGACCTGCTGAGAATATAGAACTGCCATCACCTACGAGCTCTGCCCTCCAACTGGAAGGTAGTGAAATCCACTCAATGGGACTCTAGTATCCTCATGTTGTGCAGTCTGTCCCTGCACCTATCCAAAAAATCCTGGGCATCCTCGCCTCGCTAACCCCCAAAGACTGGAGGGTGAAATCAGGTCCTTCTATCCAATAACTTCTACGGATCGCCATCCGCAGCTGGTCTGGGCTCAAGTGCTGCTGCAAGAGGCTGGGCCCCACCCACGGGCAGTGTACCCGAGGTATGATGTAATACTGCTTTCTGGCCTGCAGCCTGGGCAGTAGGGGTCTGAACTCCCCCTCCTGCCTGAAAAGTGGCAGGATCTGCTAGAAATAAACCATCCTGAGACATAGTGTCCATAAATCTCATCATATGGCCCATGACTTCCTGGAAGCCTGATGCCGTCATGAAGTCTACTGGTGCAGGATCTGCTGGAGGCACCTCGTCCTGCTCCTCTATAATAGGGTCATCTGGTGGCGGAACCGGAATAGCTCTGGGACGCCCTCGTCCCCTACTGCGGGCCGGTGCCCTCCCCCGGCCTCTGTTGCGTCCTCGGACAACGGGGGTAGCGGCCCTTCTCGGGTCTGGAACATCAGATGCATGCGTCCTCACCATCTCTAAGAGAATAGAAGAATGAATTTAGTAAATCATCGACTGCACGATAGAGTAAAAACAAAGAGAGGTTTCCTAACACCCTATAGCCTCCTGAAGATAAGTACAGACGTCTCCGTACTGATCCGAAAGACTCTACTGGGTTTGCCCGTGACTCGTGAGACTTACATGAACCTAGTGCTCTGATACCATGTTGTCACGACCCAAAATCCTATCTTAGGTCGTGATGGTGCCCAACAGCGGGGTCAGACAAGCCAACACCCAATCTACTAAGGGTTCTTTCTTATTAGATTAAACATTTCAACATATACTCAGTTTTTAAAACTTAAAACATCAATCGACAAGGATAATTAGCCAGTTTTTTAATCAAAAGCAGTCATGAAGAGGCGTGAGCAAATATATATACAAACCCGAAATCCATAATAACTATCACATGTGTGCCAGGAACTAGTGTCACAAGTCATACGGACATACTAACAGAATATACAAAAGATATAATATACAGTCCCACTGTCTGAAGGAAATAGACGGGAAATAAGCAAAAGAAACCCCATGGTGCTACCGGAGATCGCCAGGAGGAAGCAGCTCACCGTGAAGTCAGGTCCGTCTATAATCGAAATCAAGCTCCGGTCCGACAACCAGATGCACCAGCCTCAGAACCTGTACAATTAAGTACAGAAGTGTAGCATGAGTACATAAATATATATGTACCCAGTGAGTATCCCGCCTAACGTCGAAGAGGTAGTGACGAGAGGTCGACATGACACTCACTAAGGTCCAACAATAAAATTTAACAGAATATAATAGAAACAGTAGGCATGTAAAGGCAGTGAAGCAACAAATATATATAAGGCACTAAAATCCAAGGAAGTACTGGGAATGAATAAAACAATTACTACTTCACCTTCCCCCAAATATCTGTCAAATCAATGTCCATGAATTTAGCAACAAATAAATCATGCGCATACAGGGTAAGGACAACCGCCCGGAGTCATAAGATAGTAATGTCCGTGCACTGCCGAGGGTCGAACGGCCCGAACCATAAGTGCACCTTTCCATAAAGTACTCATATCTATGCACTGCCGAGGATCGAATGGCCCGGACCAAAAGTGCATCTCTGCACTAAAGTAATCCTCTCTATGCACTGCCGAGGATCGAACGGCCCGAACCAAAAGTGCATCTCTCAATCCGTCGTGGCGTACGGCCCGTTCCCAAAAGAGTGGGGGAAATCACACTCCGCTCGCGAAATGTAAATTGTGAAGCGGTCACATGCACACGCATTATTCCTTTTTAAATTACTTTTCAGTGAACAATTCCTTACAAGTTTTTCTCAAGTTCCATGACTTCAGGGAAATAAGCTGCATGTAACATTTAATTTATTAAGCATATAGTTCATATCAAATAAAATACAAGGCATGATGTGGGCCTAACTACCCGGACATAATAGTAATAGCTGCTATGTATGGACTCTCGTCACTTTGTACGTACGTAGCCCCCACAATTATCACATATAGCATTTAAATCACCTAGGGGGACAGTTCCCCCTTACAAGATTAGAAAGGAGACTCACCTCCTGTCGAACCTACTTTCCGGGTCAAGAACGCGCCCGAAACTCCAAACTCGACACCCACGGACTCGAAACTAGCCAAATGTTATACAAATATATGAATTTATACTCAAAGCATGAATCCTTCTACTACTTAGCCAAATTCATCATTATTGAAGAAATCCTAAAATCCAACCCCGGGCCCGCTCGGATTCCAAGAATTCTCGAAGGAAACACACACCCATAGCCTAAGGATCATTAATACATGATTTTCACTCGATCTCATAGCTAATTGACGGGCAATTTTCTACATTTTTAAAAGCCCTAGGTTACTACCCCAAATTCTTTGTTTTCACTAATTAAGGTAGTTAATTTAGCTTGTAATCCATGCATGTAGCTAATATTAGAGTAGAATTTACTTACCTTCAATAACTAGGTCGTTTGCCCCTTTTGAATGCTGAAAATCATCCCAAGGAAAAAGAAGATGAGGAAATGAATTAAATCCCATTATAAAAACACACTGTCCAGTGGTCTACTCTATGCGATTGTAACCTGGGCAGTGTGATTGCAGAGCTTTAAGTGACCAGGCCCTCATGGGCTTTCTGTGCGAATGCGGAGAGAGACCTGCGAACGCACATGGTAAGGAATAGTTGGGTTGGCCCAAGGCTGGGCTCTTGTGCGAACGCGGATGAGGTGTGCGATCGCAATGGGTCAGGATCCCAACGCATCGCGATCGCGGTGCCTTTTTTGCGAACTCACAGGGAATTCACCAGCCCTGACCAGCTCCTTCTATGCGATCGCATCAGTGTACATGCGAAATCACTGAAGCAAACTAGTCAATGAAAAATCTGGTTTTTGAATTTAACTCTGAGGGCTCCGAAACTCACTCGATCCCCATAGGACCCCGTCCAAAGGAAGTGGTAGGTCTGTATTCATGATAAGGACTCGCTCGAATTTTGGAACGTGAAAAACAACAATGAAACTAAGAATTCGACCCCAAAACCAAATTGAATAAAACTTTGAACTTAAAGTTCTAGAATTCACTTTCAATGCGCCAAACCGACCTATACTACTCGGAATGACACCAAATTTTTCAAGCAAGTCATAAATGACATAAAGGAACTATTCCCGAGCTCAGAATTCCGTTCGGACCTCGATAATACAAAAAAACGTTCCCACCCAAATTTCAAACTTAAGGAAACTCTAATTTCAATATTGGGCGTTGAAACGCCCCCGGGTCATCCAAAACCCATTCCGAACATCCGCCCAAGTCCAAAATCATCATACGAAGCTACCAGAATCATCGAAACTCGATTCCGAGGTCGTTTACTCAAAATGTTGACTGAAGTCAAACTTTAGCCTTAAAGGCCAACCTTGAGGAATCAAGAGTTCCTATAGCACTCTAACCACTTCCGAATCCCGAACCACCAGTCCCCACAAGTCATAAATCATAATAAGCCACTATGGGAAGTTTTATTTAGAGGAACAGGGTCCGATAACGTAAAACGACTGGTCGGGTCGTTACAAAGGGAATCATATAGACACTACCAAATCTATTACATTAGTTACTTCAGTTAATAAGTCTAAACATACACACATTTCCATAGTTTGAAGTGGATCAAGTGATCAAAACACAACATAACTTTTTTGACTTTCCCAGCACCCATGTACAACCCACACTATGTCTACGGAGCCTCTAGTAGATAGGAATAACATGATAGTGCCGGAGAAAAGCCCCGGCTATACCTCAAACATTATACATATGAAGCCAAAACACACAAGACCCTGATATGAAGTGGGGCTCACTGAGTCAGTTGAGAGGAGGATGTACTGCTATCACTGATCGATGTCGCCTACTATGGAACCACCTGCATCCATTAAAAGATGCAAAACCCCCGGAAAAAGGGACATGAGTACATGTGGAATAGTAATTGTATGTAAGGCAGACAGAATAACATATGGAAGTAAAGTAACCCAAATAATGAAGTACATCAAGAAACTATGAAACGTCTCATAGAATCACATTTCAAGTCTTATTATACTTCATTCTAAACATCTTTTGGGATCAAGTGTGCCATATGAACTATGCGTGAGACACAAAATATAATGTAAATGTAACAACATGTACAAACAAAGGCAATGGAAGTGGCATGTATTGTTCATATTGGATATGTGTTTCACAGATTGTCCATAGGGTTCACAAATTATATTATACGCCTATGTGTTTCATAGCCGTCCATAGGGTTCACATATTATATTATACACCTATGTGTTTAATAGCCCGTCCATAGGTTTCACATATTATATTATACACCTATGCGTTTAATAGCCCGTCTAAAGGGTTCACATATTATATTATACACCTATGCGTTTAATAGCCCATCCACAGGGTTCACATATTATATTATACACCTATGCGTTTCATAGCCCGTCGATAGGGTTCACATATTATATTATACACATGTGCATTTCATAGCCCATCCATAGGGTCACATATATAATAAACCTATGTGTTTCATAGACCGTCCATAGGATGACATATACAATACACCTATGAGTTTCATAGATCGTCCATAGGATTCACATAACACCTCATTATGCACGAGACCATATATAAAATCAAGTGGCATGATTAACATTACAGTCACACGTGCATAGAGAAAAAATAAGTAGATTTCAATGGCACATGGCCCAAATTTGTTTTCCACGAGATTCATCATCAATTAACGTAGGACATATCATTTCCATATCATTATTCGCTCACTTGTCATCTTAAGGCCATTAGATAAGTTCAGGATTCTTGGGGACTTAAAATCAGAGTCATTTACATTTATTATTTTAGAAGCATACCTACTATGATTGAAACCTATTGGATCATACAATGCCTCATAATCCTCATTTTGGAAAAGCGGCTACATTTCAAGTTCATACTATTTTTTACTTGTACTTTCCATGGGTGATCATAGGACATTAATAAAAATTATCATATAAAGGGGTAACAACTCATTTCATAGTCTTTCACACATTCTTTCATTTCATTGGTACTATTGGCCACAACTGTAATTCTCACTCTTGGCACGAAGGCCACATTTATCATATCCTATACTCATTTATTTCACTTTCAAGCCTTATCAAAGGTTATCAATAATAAGATCATTCCAATCAAGACTTTAGGTACATATATGAGCAATTAAAAGTCTTTAGCACATCGAGTTTTTCTCACACAATTTGGCATCATAACTTTCATTTGATACACGACTCAAAATCATAACATTTTAATACATATCATTATTGAACACATTCCCGAAGGATAACAAAATGTGATAGGAGCATTTAGGACACGTTTTGAATACATAACTTCCGACCCTTTTCTTACTCGGGACAATCGAAGTTTTTAGGAACAACTAGGAATGTGGGAATAAGGAACTTGAGCCAACCATACTTGAAACTTATGGGAACATCATAGAATTCAATTCTAAGAGAGTAGTTTAGCCAACATACCTCACTTGAGCTATTAGGAATTTGTCAAACACCTAGCATGCAAAATAGATCACAAGTCTCTACAGTGGTAATCCCTTTATCCCTCAACCAACTTCAACAAGAAACTACCCAAAATGGTTCATTAACCCCACATACTACAACCTAATGTCACATGGATGGCCTGTTTCCAACCCCACAATATAGTTAAACTCCTAACTTCTTGCATCAAAGCTTAGGATTAAGACTTAACCAGGTAGATGATAATCTAGTGATTGGCTTCCTTGATTCTTGAATATTGGTGCAAGATTGGATGATTAGAATGTTAGATTTCTTCCTTCTCTCTCTAAAATGTTCTTACCTCTCTCTAAAAAGTCAGATTTCACCTTCTAAAATGAATCCCCAAGGCCTTATATCAAAATTGGATCGGATAGGAAAATTTTCAAAAATGACCCCCGAAGTCAATTATATGGTGCAATTCCGCTATAGCATAATCGTTTTATGGGCATCAGAATTGATTAAGTGGTATTTGAATTTTTCTGCGACCATTTTATGCGATATTATAATCACGTTTGCGACAGCAAAATCATTTTGCGACCGCAGAATGGTGTTTTAAAATTGCCAATTCTCTGCTACGTCATTTAAACACTATCCTGGCAGCCATTTAATTGGCATTGAAATTTCACTTTTAGCTGCCAAACCATTTCAATTTTAGCTCATTTTCCCTTAAACCTACTTATTAAACTAAATTTACACAAACAAATTAATTTATTAAAAAACTTATTCAAATGATCGATTAACTAGATTAATTCACCAATTGAACAGTTAGTTAATTCCTAAATGCACAATTGAAGAAAGAACTATTTTTTTATTTTTTTTTTTGCATTTTTTTATAGTAATATGCAATTAAAGACACCAAAATAGAGAAAAATAATTAAAATAACAAAACACTAATGACTTTAGGAGATGTTAAAATAGTGCAAAAATTAGGTATTTATGTGGTTCAAAGCAGACAACAACGACTCAGGTGGTGATGATGCTGACATGGCCTATTTGACACGGAGGTTTCAGAAAATGGTTGGTAGAAATGGAGGTATTCCGAAAAGGGAAGATCTAGCAGAACAAAAGGCTATGACTGTTGCCACAAATGCGGGAAGCCAGGACAATTTATCAAAGATTGTCCTCTCGGCAAGCAGGTCCATTACAAGAAAAACACAGACAAGACGGCCAAGAGGAACCTAGTCCCTGATAGGAAATTCAAGAGAAAAGATGCCACTAATAATGTTGAGAAACAAGCTCTTGCTGCATGGAGAGATTCCTCTAGTGAATTTGAGGGCGATGATGAACAAAGCGACACCTCCATGTTGGTCGTTGAAAGCGAAGCAGCAGAATATGACTCTTTTTTTTGCCCTGATGGAAAAATATGATGAGGATGAAGATGATGATGACTATGAGGTAACTTTCTAGACGTTCAAGGAAATTTGAAGTCTTACTCCCAAAAGAAACTTGTATCTTTAGCTAATATCTTGATTGGTGATTACCATACCCTTATCAATGATAAAAATATTTTAATTGAGGAATTAGGAGAGTTAGAGCATGACAGAGATGATTTGCTGGTCGTAGTTGTTGATTTAAAAGAAATCATTGAGGATTTAAAGAAAGAAAATGATTTTCTAACTGAGAAAATTGAAAAGGTAGAACATGAGAGAGATGACTTGTTGGTAGTAGTTGTGGATCTGAAGGAAATAGTAGAGGAATTAAAAAAGGGACAATGTTTATGTAAAAGCTTCAATAAAAAATTGCATGAACTCTTCAAAAGAAAAGGAAATGGCGAGTGAGGCCTACCTTAAGATTGAATATAAACTCATAAAGGTAAAATTGAGTCTTTGCTGAACTTCAAAGAAATAGACAACTTCAGGAAGATCTAAGTAGGGTTAAAACAGACCTAGATAAATCTCTAAAGTGGACCTAGTTCTCTGATATTGTACCTGATAACTGGCTTTGCACCCACTATGATAACAATAGTCATTTCAAAGATTCCGATAAAGCTAGGTTTCACTCCCAACAGAAAAATAAATTTTTTGTTGAAAAAGTATCTACTGCTAGAGAGATTAGTTCCTATAATAAAATACGTGTGATGCCTGCTTGGACAAAAAAAGTTTAATTCTCCCTTTTCCTCATTAAAAGGGACTCATACTTGTTTGGGTTCCTAAGATTAATCTCTGATTTCCTTGTGCAGAGAGCGCTGAAAGGAAGTAGCCAAAAATGGCACATGTATAGCGGTTGCTCTAAATACATTACTGGAAGTACTGGCGATTTTCTTTCACTCAAAGCCCTGCAAGATGGGTGTGTGTCCTTTGGCAATGGTAAAAAAGGATACATTCTGGGATTTGAAAAAAGTGGGAACACACTCACTCATTCAATTGATAAAGTACTATGTAAATAGCCTGAAATACAACCTATTGAGTGTCTCTCAAATCTGCAACAAAGGAAATAAAGCGGAGTTCTTATCAAAGTCTTGCATAACCACCAATCTTGCAACTGGTGAAGTAGTTCTGGTGGCGAAAAGATTAAAAAACATCTATGTTGCTGACTTTTAGTCTCTCAACAATGGGGACCTTACATGTTGATGTTGATGATGATGCTGAACAGTGGCACACAAGATTGGGACATCCAGGCTTCTCCTTTTTGAACAAGCTACTCAAAAAGGACCTGGTTCGTGGGCTGCCAAAGTCAAAGTTCAAGGATCACAAGGTCTGTGATGCATGTGTGAAAGGGAAGCAAGTCAGGTCCTCCGTCAAGCCAAAGAAGAAAGTAAGCACCTCGAAGCCACTGGATCTTCTCCATATGGATCTGTGTGGACCTACGAGGATGCCAGCAGAGGAGTAAAGAAGTACATCTTTGTTATTGTAGATGACTACTCTAGATTCACATGAACCTTGTTTCTCAGAACCAAGGATAATACCTTTTCAGTCTTTGATGCATTTGTAAAGTAGATTCAAGTGAGATGAGCCATAATGTTGTAAGCATAACATCTGATCATGATACCGAGCTTCACAATGCAAACTTTGATGAATTATGTGCTGAAAATGGTATAAGTCATAATTTTTCAGCTCCCAGAACACCCCAACAGAATGGTGTTGTGGAGAGGAAAATGGATTTTTGATGATATAGCAAGGACGATGTTAACTGACAGTGGTGTAACAAAGAGCTTTTGGACTGAGGTAGTAAACATTGTCTACTATCTGATAACCAGGTGCATGATCAGGTCCCTCCTAAATAAGACCCCGTATGAATTGCTAAACGGGAGAAAACCAAAGCTGACTTACCTGAGAACATTTGGTTGCAAATGTTTTGTTCTCAATAATGGTAGGGAAGTGCTGGGAAAATTTGATGCCAAGAGTGATGAAGGGATTTTTCTTGGATATTCTTCACAAATCAAAGCATACAAGGTCTACAACAACAAAAATTCAATGTGTAGAAGAAAGCGTACATGTAATCATTGATGAATCACTCATTCAAGTGGAAAAAGATTCACATGATAAGAATGATCAAGATGGAGAGCATTCAAAGGTTCCCGGAGAAGTCATTTATATGGCAAACAAGAAGGCAGATGTGATGAGTCAGGTCAAGGATTCCAATGAAGAAGATGTCGCAGAACCTCCGCTGATTCAGAGGAACCCGGTTCCTCCATTACAACAACTGAAGCAAAAAAAAGAGTTGTTGATGATGTGAAAGGCACCCCTAATGTTGAGCAGAGAATTGGCACTCACACTTCCATGGATGCTAATGATGGATCCCACCCTACGGAACCTAGTTCTTCACACCATGATACTGAGACGTCTAAGTGGAAGCATAAAAACTCACATCCTGTCTAGAATGTAATCATTCCTCTAGATTCTGGAATACAAACTACATCAAAGACAAGAAGTATGTTTGTTGTCTCAGCTTTCCTATCTAAAATTGAGCCTGAAAATATCAAGGAAGCATTGAAAGATGCTGACCGAATTGTTGCTATACAAGAAGAACTCCATCAATTTGAGAGGAACAATGTATGTCACCTGGTTCCCCGACCTTCAAATAGAACTATTATTGGAACCAGGTGGGTGTTCAGAAACAAACTTGATGAGTTTGGAAATACAACAAGAAACAAGGCAGGTTGGTGGTTAAAGGCTATAATCAATAAGAAGGAATTGAATTATGATGAAACTTTTTCTCCAGATGCAAGGATGGAAGCCATTAGAATTCTCATTGCGTTTTCATCTCACATGGAATTCAAATTGTTCCAAATGGATGTCAAGAGTGTATTTCTGAATCGATATTTGAAGGAAGAAGTCTTCATCAAACAACCACCTGGTTTTGAATGCCATGAGCATCCTGAACATGTACTCAAGCTCGACAAGGCACTATATAGATTAAATCAGGCCCCTCGTCCATGGTATGAAAGGTTGTCCGGTTTCCTTCTGGGAAATGGTTTTAATAGAGGAAAAATTAACAACACTCTTTTTCTGAAGAAAAGAGGGAAGAACCTGCTAATTGTGCAAGTCTATGTTGACGACATCATCTTTGGTGCAACAAATGATTCCTTGTGTGAGGAGTTTGCCAAGCGTATGGGACGTGAGTTTGAAATGAGCATGATGGGGAAACTGAACTTCTTCATAGGTCTGCAAGTTAAGCAACCCTCTAAGCAAACGATGATAACTCAGCAAAAATATTAAGGAGCTTCTGAAGATATTTGAGATGAAAAGTTCAAAGACCATTAATACTCCTATTGCCACAGCCACTCGTCTAGACATGGACGAACCTGGCTCCCCTATGAATGAAACCATATATCAGGGCATCATTGGTTTACTCATGTATCTTATAGCCAACAAACCTAGCATTATGTTTAGTGTGGGGTTATGTGCTATATTCCAATCAAGTCCAAAAGAATCTCATCTGAAAGCTGCTAAGAGAATCCTAAGATATCTCAAAGGAATGCAAGACCAGGTCCTCTATTATCCCTCAGGAGATAATTTTTACTTAATTAGGTATGTTGGTGCTGATTATACTGTTGTCTAGTTGATAAAAAGAGTACATCTGGCATGGCATATTTCTAGGGTCATGCTTGATTTCATAGAGTACAAAGAAACAAAACTCAGTAGCTCTCTCTACTGTAGAAGCTGAATATGTGGCAGTTGCTAACTGTTGTGCCCAACTGTTGTGGATCAAGAAACAATTAGAAGATTTTGGTGTGTTTTTTGACTATGTTCCATTGTTGTGTGACAACACAAGTGACCTCAACATGGCAAAGAACACGGTTCATCATAAGAGGATAAAGGGTCTCATCTGTATGAAGTTTTGCAAAACATAGGACTAGGTATCTAATATCTTCACCAAAGCATTAAGTAGAGAGCATTTTGAAAAGAATCGACTAGATCTAGGACTGATCAACTTGTCCCCTCAATGATTGTCTATGAAGGAAATGTAAGGTAAACTGCTAAAAAGTATTTTTTGGCACTTTCTAACTCAATTTTATACTGTTACAAGTAAACACACATGACAATTACAGGGAAAACAAGAAACTAATGACATTGCAATTTGGTAGGAGGGTGATTCTTATATTTGCAAAATCAGTCAAGGAACCTGGTTGCTTGACTCAGGTTAGTAGTTCCTCTTACACTCATATGCATTTTGAACTCCTAAATGTACCATGTTATTAAATGTGTCTTCCATTTTTCCCATACATTTTAAGCCCAAAAGCCACACCCGTTACAAACCGACCCGACTACCCAGTCCGTCACGTCCAAATGTAACCAGTCCTGCCTTCCATCTAAATAACCCCAAAAGACATATCTCTCTTGTAATTGTCTACATCATAGCCATCAAACTCTCTTCTTCTCTCCCAAAACCCTTTTTCGTGTCTTTTTTCTCATAAATTCACCATGTCTTCTCCAAAATAAGATCTCCTAAAGCCACAGCTGGCATCCCTACTGTATCTTCATCTCACAAAGCACAAAAGTCTGAATCGGAATCTCAACCTTCACCCATTGAAACCCCCATCTCCAACCAATCACCACCCACTATCTCTTCCCCGTCTCCATCAAGTTCTGGTTCCTATGGTAGCAGAAAAAGTCAAACACCCAAGAAGTTTGTCGCTTCAATCTCTCCCTCTACTACGCCGAAAAAAATGGAAGAAGAAAGACTGGTGGAAGGGAAAGAAGGAACAGAGGTCTCAAGTCAACGGGTTGAGGAAGCAACTGTAGATAAAGAGGATGTCGCTAGTCTTTGTGAAGCATCGGGTGCATCTAATACCACCTCTGCTCCAACTTTTGATCTAAACAGTCTATCAACATCAGGTAATGCCTCTCTAGATTCTACTAATTCTGCATTGTTGGAAGATTTGGTTGAAAAAGAAGCCATAGAAAATATGTTGCTTATTGCTTCTGAAGGGAGTCTGGTTGGGGAGTATGTGTATGGTGATGTGAGTGATGGGCCTCAAAAGGAAGAAAAAGGGAATGGGGATGGAAATAAGGACCTGGTACCTCTAGGCGACTTGGTACTAGTTAGTGCTACAGGGGATCCAACAAAGGGGCCTGCTCCCTCTACCCAAGAGGAGCACTCCGCTCGTACTTGGGATGAAGCTCCATGCTCCACTAGAAAGCTCCTAGACAGTACTGACCCTCTTCCTTCCCCTCATCTTGATGCATTCCCATTAGATTTATTGATTCTTGATATGAAACCTCTGTCTGAAGAAGAAAATGATGAAAGTGAGGAGGATTATGATGATATGCATGTATCCCAGTTTATCACTGCTAGAAGTGGTAGGACAGCCTCTAAAGAGCTTGTTCTTAAGAGACCCACTACTAGGCAGCAGAAGAAATAAGCCCTTGAAAAGATTTGAAGAAGAATAAGGAGAAAAAGAAGAGAAGAAGGTTGGTGAAGGCGGAAAAATTAGTGAATGAGTAGGATCTGCCTTCGGCCAATGTTGTGAATGTTGAGGACGAAGAGGTGAATGAGGAACCTGTTTCCTTTGTTCATAAATCCTCTAAGAATTATGTGCTTGAGAAGTCCAAGAAATTGTCATCTGTGAAAGGTGTTGAAATTGATGGAGAGAAGAGTGTTGAGAAGAAGGAGTCTGGTGAGAAAGATAAGTATGGAAGGAAGGAGAAAGGTATTGAGAAAAAAAAATTCACAAGAGACAGGCAAGTGACAGTGAGGAACTTGGTTCTCCTAAAAGAGCTAGAATGGAAGTGTCTGAAGTTGACAGAAAAGATAAGTTGAAGAAGCAAAAAGTGTCGTAGGGCAGAGTGTTTGAATCTACCATTCTTGACATGTCGGGCATGATACAACTAATTGACATCTACGACTTTCAGAAGTAGACTCATCTTTTTCTTTTTTAGAGTCCAAAAGTCTATGAAGAGAAAGTTCGTAGTTTCTATACTTATCTATTCACTGTGGAGAATGAGTTTATCTACTTGAAGGTAAATGGAGTGGATTTTGGTGATGGATGAAGCGGTAATGGGGAGTATCTTGGATGTACCTACTGAGAGTCTCTCGTCTGTTAAAGGGACATGTTCCTCATATTTTAGGAAGGTTATCCTAAAGTCTCAAGTTGTTCAACGAGGGGAACGGGTGAACAAGAATGCTTTGCTTCCGGAATACCAGGTCATGTTTGAGATGGTAAACAAAGTCCTGCTTCCTCGAGCTAAAAGACATTCAATTGCATCAATAGCGGACATGTTCCTCCTAGAGGCATTGGATGGATACATTGCAATCAACATGCTTGGAATTATGATTGAACATATGAAGAAGGTGGAAGCCTTAAAAAATGGGAACAATGGTTTGCCGCATGGGTTCCTGTTCACCAAAGTTTTTGAATATTTCAAAGTTCACTTGGGGGGAGCAGCTGTGGGAACTCGAAAGCAAACATTCTCAATGACTACCTTAGAGGAATGCGAGTGTATTGACAAGAAGGGGGAGTTGGCGGTAATTCTACGATTTCTCAACTGATTGATGCTCAGACTGCTGCTAATGAGGAGATAAGGAGGCGGAAGGCTAAGAATTCCATTCTTGAGGGACAGCTCAGTCAAGCATGAGAGGAGCCTAGTTTTAGCAGTGCTTAGGGTGCAGAGGTTGCCCTCTTGATGGCTGAAATTCAGATCTAAGGAAACATGATGAGAACCTGAAAGATCAGCTGACCAATGAGCAGCGGTCTACAAATGCTCGAGTGGATGTTCTTCTCAAAGCCCTTGCCCCTTCATCATTCCCTCCCTCTTCCAGTGCCTCTTAAATTGTCCCTTTGTCAGTGTCCAGTTTATCAGTGCCTGTCTTAGTCCCACTATCCTATTTTGGTATTTTCTTCCTATGAATGTGGTACTTTAGCTTGTTTATTTTGTGGATGTTTTTTAAAATGGAACTACTACTGCCTTTGTTTTCTTCTCTTTTTAATTGATGAGCATCTCAGTCCTTCTCTATGCATGTTATACTCTTGTATTATGTTTTTATCGATGTTGTGTGCACACAAGTGGCATGAGTTAATTTTGCTGGACTTCTTTTTGCGTTTACTTGAAAAAAATTATTTTTGTGATGTCAAAAAGTGGAAGAAAATTGAAGGATAGGAACAGGTTCTCAGGGAGAATATGGCTAATCTGCAGGGAGAATCATATGGAGATCTGGTTCTCAGAGGGAACTTCAATTCTAAGTTTGTCATCATAAAAAAAAAAAGTAAAATTGATAAGTTATGTGCCTTTGTGTTTGGATGATCTAACAAACTTCATATGAGAACCAGATAGGGAACCTGATACAAAGCCACTGAGTGCTCAGAACAACAAGTCACATGTATGGCATAAGTTCCAATGCTATCAATCAAAGAAATAACAGAGGGAACAGATGGGTATTAGTTCCTCCGGCCACAGTACAAGTCAACTATTACAATTGTTAAAGTTGCTGCTTTGCAGACGCAACAGTACAACAGTCGCTGTTAAAGCGTGATGTGTATCGGATACTTACTTGCATTATCCTAATGGCTTCACTTATATATTATCAACATGAGGCAAGGGATTACACACTCTTGCAAACCCTAATACATTATTCACTCTAAAGTGTGCAACCGCCTTCATTTACTCCAGGCTTGCAGAACAAAGGACAAGATCCCAACACTAAGTACATCATGTGTCCTTAGTATTTTTGTATCTTTGTTAATGTTATACATTTGTAATTCCTACTCAGCTTAGTTAGAAGCATCTCGTAGGATATCTTTGTAAATCATAAATCTTGTTTTTGTGTTTGACTAGAGTTAGCCAAAGTGGTGAGCTTTGTAATAGAGTTATTACAAAGAGGCTTGCCATATAGTTATTGCAAGTAAATGAGGGATTAAGAGTTTAATTCCTAGGTTACAATAGGTTGTAAACTAAAGTTGCTCGGTTAGTGAAGTTGAAATTCTACGAGTGTAGATCGTGATTTTTAATCTCATGATTGAGAATTTTTCACGTAAAATACTGTTATTTACTTTACTTACCGCTGTGTGCGTTCTGTGGGAACCGACAGAGAAATAAATTCTCTATACAGTTTGATGGACTTTTAGAATTTACATCGACAATTATGCGTAGGAAGTTAATTGAGCCAATCTTCTTGCTGAACATCAGATAAATTTGTCAAGCTCAACTAGTTTAATTACTAAAATACAAATCACGGGAATAACATGTCATTACCATGTTATTATTTTGCCATTGGGTACAAACCATGTTAGAAAATTACAAAGAATTTCCACGTTGCCACATAACCCATATTGTAAACTTTAAAAGATAAATGTATAGAAAAAGAAAAGAAAAAATACTATATTAATCTGATACAAAAGAATGTCCATTTACCAAAGATGGTAGTACTTGAATAAAGCACATAGCTTTTTTCGCAGCCACTATTTTTGGTTAGCTACTACTTTTACATATTAACATATCTAGTTTTCTCTTTGATATATAAAGCTTGAAGGAGAAGTTCTATTAGTTCAATACTGCTTTCTTTTTTAAATTTTATAAAATTGTTGTGAAGAGAGAAGTAGAATTAAAAAAAAGCTGATTGACACATTAATCTAAGAGTACGAAGTGCAAGTAAAGAGTGAGGCAGTAACAGTATTAGTCATGTTATAATGATCACAAACGGGATATGAAGCCAATAATAAGTCAATATTGAGGAACTTCTAAATGAAAAGTGAAATTCATAAATGTGTTGGGCATCATGATATTTTCTATATATTATTTGTACGGAATTCAAAAGAAACAAGGGATACATACGCATTATCTTTCCTTTTTCTTTCTGCAAGTCACATGAACGTACAATCTTTTCTTTGCCAAGCCATGCGCATATTGCTTTTTAATGTTTATACTCCCTCCATCCCAATTTGTGAAGCTGAAAAAATTTTGAGAGTATTATATTTTGATCGTCTTTTGCATATGTTTTTTTAGAATTTTAAATTATTAATTATTGTGACTAATACTATTTTTTCGTAAACTTTATTTTGTGAAGTTAAAAGATTCTATGTCCAAATATATAGTCTAAAATTATAAATTTTTGAATCTCAAGAAAATGAAAAGTGTCACATAAGTTGGAATAAAGAAAGTATTATAAGAAGAAGTAGTAATAGCAGCAGTCAAAGAAATTGGAACAACTTATTAGAGCCCGTGGCAAATCATATGCAAGAAGTGATGGATAATATAGTTACCCATATTATCCGTCGATTAACCTGTTTTTTATCTGTATTAAATATGCGTCGGGTCGGATAATTTATCCGTTTTCGACCCGAACCCTATTCTATCCGACCCGTCCGTTTGTCCCTCCTATTTGCGAAAACATTGTTAATGTACGTACGTGTAGATTCCTAAAGCTAGAGGTGTTCATAAAAACCCGAAAAATCGAACCAAATCGAAAACCGAACCAAACCGACCAAAAAAATCGATACTTTTTAGGTTTGGTTTGGTTTTGGTTTTGAATTTTAAAAACGGATCAAATTTAGTTTGGTTTTAGTTTTAATAAAAAGATAACCCAAAAAGCCGAACCAAACCGACTATAGAAGTACCTATTTAAATTTATTATTACGCCTATATATATGTACATTTTTATATAAAGTTTCTAAAATGTTATGGTGCATATTAGTCGTTTGTATTTTAAGTCTAGTTCTTTGCTATTACAATAATCTAATTATTTTCCTTTACATTCTAGTTTGATTGGTAACTTGCTTTTACTAAGTACAAGAATTATTTCATGTTAAAAATAATCGATTTCTAATTGAGTACTTAAATTATTCATCACTGTTTTATTCAATTATCATCAACATACCATGGTAAATGATATATTTCTCAAAGAACAATTGATTTGATAGTGTTACGTTGAAAATATAAATGCCGAAATATGTGTTTGATAGTGTATGTCTCATATTTAAGAAAAAAACCGATAAATAATCGATAAAAACCGACAAAACCGACTTGCTAAAAACCCGACTTAATTGATTTGGTTAGGTTTCAACATTTTAAAAACCGACTTACTTTATTTTTTTTTTTTTAAGGAAAATCGATTCAAATCGAACCATGAACAACCTTTACTAAAGCCATGGAATTCTCGAGTTGTCTGCCTTTTCTACCGACAACTCCTCAGTTTTCACAACCCTCCCCCCAAACCCCCACGGTCTTTTTCGTTCCTATATATATTCGTTTACTTTTCTATATATATGTTGGCTTCTCCTCTTTTCCATGGTCGAAGCGATAAGATGTCCATTTCACCGTCTAAGGAAAACAAATCATTGAGGATCTTCTTGTCTGGTCAACCTATCTTTGAGACCTAATAATATTCTATTACTGCTTAGGCCACCAAACACCTCATATGAGACGAATCAAGAATCAATTTAAACAGTAAATTCTACAATAAATGCAATTTATTATTAAATAAATAAATTTTAAACTTTTTTTTCTATGGTGAATTGTCATTAATTTTCTTTTTCTTGCCTTCATTCCAACAAATGTTATCGTATTTGCTATAAAATAGTAACTCAATATTGGTTATTAATGGCAAGTACCTATTGTAACTTGTAAATTAACTCTTATTGAGTCAAATGAAATAGATGAAGCTTTTGTTCGTAAAAATATATCCCAGGTAGACATGATCGGAACCGGAAACAATGAGTCTGATAAAATTGAAAGAATTTGTATATTCAACCCAAAACCTAAAGAAAATTGAAGGAATGGTCGATAACATTATAAGTTGTTTTGAAAATCCTTCTATGACTAATAAGGGGGCGCAAGTGTATTCTTTAACAAGTATTGATGCCATAATATGTTATAAATACAAATTAAAAGAATAAATTAATTGGAAGAACAAGATATATTTCTAGACTAATACTTCAAGAACATGTTATGGTATGTTTTACAAAACTACTTGTATGTAGAAAGGATTTCTGACTTAGGGGAATTTAAAATTAAATTAAAGCCGGTGAATTTAAAGTGTTGCTTTTGTAGCTACAAATTGAATTAGTTAGTGACATACGCAAATATACATTACATGCAGTATGGGTGCACGTACCCTAAAAGTCTATAGACCAAATCCATTCGTGCATTTTATTTGGAGTCATGCGTGTGGAAGAGTTTGTTGGAGAGAAAAGATGAGTCCAAACACTTTCTTTTGAACTGTAGTAAGCTTGACCCAGAGGAGGGGCTATTGGTTTTTTTTTAACTAGTATTTGGTATTTGTATTTGGGTTCCGATTATGCGCAGACCCAAGGTTCATTAAAGGGAGAATCGCTCTGGATTTTTGTATTTTTAGGGCTCGAACCCGAGAACTCTAGCTAATCCGAAACTTTTACTATTTTAATACGAAGAAGAAAAAAATGATCCTAAGAATCTCATGTCAGCAACTTCTGAGCAGTGTTTTAAAAGGCTTTTTTGGGAACTCGCCTCGGGGCTCGGCCCAGAGCGGGGCACTATCAAAATGCCTTGAGATTCATGTGTGGGTCTTAGTTTTGTGCAGGAGCGGATCCATCCTATTATACGTGGGTTCTCGTGAACCCAGTAGCTTTTGCATATACCTTGTATATATATATATATATTAAAAAATTAACTAAATATCCATAAATAGTTGGTTGTGAATCCAGTTACTTATTATATATTTACTTAAGGTCGATATAGGAACCATAAACATTAAATCCTGGATCCGCCTCTGGTTCTATGAGGCTTACGCCCCCAAGGACCCGACGGTGAGCCCTAAACACACATAACGCTCAACGTTCGGGGATTCGCCCAACAGTTTCTATGCAAATCGTATGTTGAATTCATTAATTTTCACTGTTAACTCTCAAAATTCTCTAACAAATGAATGATTAAAGTTCTTTTTATTTATAGAAATATGAATATTGTGAATAACTCAAATAACGAGCCATGTTATTGCATATTTACTAATTGAAAACATCGTGAGGGTGAATATCATTTGAATATTTCTTCAAAAAATAGATAATCAAAATTTAAATCTTTACTTGATAAATCTTCATGTCTTCGTTCTATATCTCTCAAAATTATCATATATTTCCTATTTTACTATTTAAAAATAATTTTATATGTACTCATGAAGGAGTAATATTTTAAATTACAGTATTGATAAAATTTATTGTGTATTTACTTTTAAAGAAGTAAAATATGTAGTTTAATAATATTTTTTAAGAAATTATAATTTTTAATTGTTTGAAAGTTAAGAGGTTGGAGTTAATTTATATTTCATAGTAACTTTAACAATATTATATTATTTGTATTTGTAAAACATGCTAAATTTTTATTTTATATGAGTTAATTTTTAATTCCGTTTAGTTTTCTTGAACTTTTAATGCATCTTTTATATTTTATTGTGTTATAATGCTATATTATTAATTCATAAATTTAGAAAATTAAAGATCTGTGAAGCTTATGCCCCATGTCTCGAGGCTTTCACCTCGTCTCAAATTAAGTAAAACGCCCTTTACGTCCTCGCCTTTTAAAACACCGCTTCTGAGAACATACAAGTTATAATTATTAAAATAAATTCTTGCATTCTAATTTAATTTAGTAAACGTTTCCTGTGCTTTTCAAGTTTGTGGTAATCACAATGATTTATTGCATTAAAAAGAAAATAGATTAGTTAGTTCTCTTCTTGTAGTTTGACCAGAAAGTGCCTAACTATGGAAAGTAGAAACTATAGACAAATTTCTTCCCCCTCCCCCCTTCCTTCTTGCAAACAAAAAGAAAGAAGAACAGTGATAATTACAATCTTTTCAGGTTCAACAAGATCGGTTACTAATTTACCATAAAACTAAAATTTATCTTTATAACGGCTAAAATAACTTATGCTCCTATACATGTCTCTCCATCCTTAAAAGTGTTTGGCTATGAGATTGTGTTGGTTTTAAGGTTTTACTTTATGTTCTAAAATTAATATTTACTTTGTGCTATTTACCAACGAGTTTGGCATAATATATATACATATCGTTTGCACTTTGCACATAAGTACACATATTCCGACTCATCTCTTAGTAACCTGTTTATCAAATGGATCCATTTCTTTTTATATATTCCCTTTTCTCGACTTCTCTTTTTAATTCTGATTCAAATATTTGGGGATGAAAATTTGGATTACAACTGTTGTTGCCATCTCATATTTCCTGTTTATGGCTGCTATATTATGTATAAGATGCTAATCCTTTAATTTTTGTTCCATTCTGGATAGAAGAAGATTGTAATTTGTAGGGCCAAAAGAAAGAGGTCTCAATAATTTGCTTCACATGCATTCAAAGCGACCCCTCCAATATACTATTGTACATTGCTTTCTACGCCTTTTCTTTTCTTTTTTTTTAAAGGAAAAGCACAAGTCTATAGAAAAAACATATTCAATTAATATGGGGAGTCCACATCTTCATGGATGCACGTGGATAGTAGACTCTGGTTCAAGGCCATAACTACATTGTTTAATTCATATATCCGGATGGCCCTATTTTGATTCTTTCAAAATCCTTAGCTTTTCAATAATTGAAATTATTTTTTATCTTCCCCCTTATTTCTCTGTGTAAAGGTTTTCTATCAGCTTGTAATGTTAGATGACTAGTACAGAGATGTTTTGTTAGAATATTTGATATTGACGGAGAGAATGGCTTGTCATCTTCTTAACCGGTCTTGATCGATTCTCGTTTCATGAGTTAGTTTTTGAAATTGAGTAGCTTCATTGTTAGTGTCATGTTATCAGAATCAAACTCGCCCATATTCTAGGTATACCGCAGTTGGAGTCCCGTTTATATTGCCACTCTCCGTGTGTCCAATGTTGGGTATATATAGAGGTGTTGGAATCAGTGGCAAAACTAGAAATATTTTTAAGGGTGTTCAAACTTGAAAGAAGTAACAAAAAAATTCCAACAAAGGGTGTTCAATATATATTTTCTGCATCTAAAATCAATATTTTACTTGTATACACAATGTGATTTTTCGTAAAATTTTGGTGCTTCGCCCCTGGTTAGAGTGTTCCATATTTGTGAGGGAGTCAAATTGTTGTTTATTTATATGGTCTTGAATCAGTCCTCACCTCACGATCGAA
Source organism: Nicotiana paniculata (assembly GCA_005239505.1). Lineage (NCBI taxonomy): Eukaryota > Viridiplantae > Streptophyta > Magnoliopsida > Solanales > Solanaceae > Nicotiana > Nicotiana paniculata. The sequence continues at coordinate 14,126 of ML367036.1, read as the reverse complement.
CCACTAGAGTTGAGTTAGGTGCGAGATTCATTTTCTTATTGATACATCCTTAGATTTAATTTATGTAAAAAAATTTGATTGGGCGAAAAATTAAAAGAAAGCCCCCTTCAACTTGGCTCCAATTTTCCTTTTTAACACTTAAACTCAACCTAGTACCTACTGAATACTCTAACTCAAATAAAAATGTACCTATTAAACACAGATGATGACATAGCGTATTTGTGTGAACTGCACCTAAATTAGGCGCGTGAAATGATCAATCCCATTTTTTTACAGGTTAGCTTTAATAGATACATTTTTATTTGAGTTTGAATGTTCAATAGGCACTAGGCCGAGCTTAAGTGCTAAAACGAAAATTGGAGCTAAGTTTAAGGTATTTCGCCTTTTCTTTTTAAAAAACTTGTACATGTGGCTATAAACTAATGATGTTTAAAGTATAATTATTACTCTAAAGTGTTAGTGACAAACTAAAACGAAAAAATAATACTCCTTCCGATTCACAATAAGTGACCAGTTTACTTTTAACACACTCATTAAGAATTTAGAAAAATATACATAAGAGTTATTTTGTAAAAACTAATTGAATTTTTTCTTGATTATATAAATAAACACTTATTTTGAATCAAAATGAAAAAGTAAACTGATCACCTATTATGAACGGGAGGAAGTACGTAGGATAGATGGAGTACTAATGTGTAAAGTAAAATTAGGAGGTTCTTGGTCAGTCCACCTCAAAAAGCTTGGACTTACGGACTTTTTACGGTGATAGAGCTATCATTCACATGAAACTTGGCCCAATTTCAAATGAAAACTGGACTTATTATGGTAGAAAACCAGGGGAACCAAAATTTGGTAGCTTTTCTTCTCTTGAAAAATTTAGCTTAATCTTGAGGATATTTCCTCTAATTTGCTGATTTCCCCTCTAGCATTTCTCTTTAGTTCAAAGAAAGTAGTGTGATATCCCTTTCCTCAGTATCATTATCATTATGAAGATGGTTTGTTTCTGTCATTGGGACCCTCTTTCTCCTGTTTTTTTCTACAAGTAGATAAAGTTAGTTTCTGATAGAGGATGTATCATTTCTGTTCACACGCTACTGATCGTGGCAGAGTCAGAATTTTTATTGAGGAAAGTCAAAATATAAGGAAATAAATTCACCACGAAGTTAAGGGGTATCATTATATAGTATATATACATTTTCTTTAATAAATTACCGAAGTAAACGGTGTAATTTTCTGACGAAGGGGTGTCGGCTGACACCCCTATCTGACTGCATCAATTTTGTGGCTTTCCCAGTCACTAAGCAATGACATGGATATCCTCCCAAGTTCATATCTATAATTTATCGCGTTTTTAGTAGTTTTTTGTATATGGAAAGTTATAGGTTCAATTAAATCCGGTGTTATATATTGAGTTGGAAAGTTTTTTTGATTCACTAGTGAATCTCAAGAATATTACTAGTTCCTCAAGAAAATTATAGCACAAAATATTAAAAGTTGCCCTTCTGGCTTTAATTGGAAATTCTCTTCCTTTAGTCTTGACTATTAGCAGCCTTTTTAAGTTGTGGGGTTTTTGATTTTTTTATCTTTTTAGTTTCTTTAAGATGGAAAGTGCTACTTTTGCATGTATATATATATATATATATATATGAACCTAAAAGAGACAGCTATAACATATGTTTACATCATATTTTGGTCCCTAGGAAGAGAGGAAATGACTTATAAGACTGTGAAAAGTTAAAACTATCTCCATCTGCAGGAGACAAGGATAGACACCCATTTAAGGAAAATGGTTCCTTGAATCATTCAATAGGCATAAATTATGTGCTTTTCATTAATTGTACAATTAGGAAAAAGGCCAATTATGATGGAGATGTGTCCTGTACAAGTGTTAAAGAGTTTGTGAAAACTCAAAAAGATTTAGACTATGTTACAGATAGTCACAATCTTCAACGGATTCTTTTTGGTTGAATAGGAAATCCCATAGAAAGTAATACTAAAGCTTTTTGAATGAACACTTAATAGAAAAAATTAGTTACAACCAAAAATATACAGAGATAATTAACAATTTAAAAGAGAAAATAAAAAAAAGTAATATTCGCTCTATTCAAAACATACACATAAAGAAGAACAAGTTTTTAATATTCTATCAAGAATATCCAGTGTTCACAAAGAAAGAAATTTTTGGAAAGAACCATTTACAGATTAAGAATAAAACTCTATAGCACACACCTGTTGAATATTAACATCTCTGCTGATAGAAAATAGGCTAAGAAAATTGTCCAAATGCATCTGGAATTCTCTGAAAATGCTTATTATATAAGTCAGCAGTTTGTAGAGAAGGTTGTTGCTGTTGGTTCTGCAGCCATGTCAATGAACCTTGTGTTGCAAATTGTGTGCCTGATTTTTCAGTGTACAAGTCTTGAGTTATTTGATGATTGTGGATTGAATTGCCAGGTAAAAATTGTGTATGCAAATATTCAGACCATTTGATGTCTTCAGGATCAGTTTCTAATGGATGAATATTGGCTTCTTTTTCTGATTTTCCACAGTCTGCAGCTCCCCATGAGAATGCATTGTTATCAAAGAAAGAAGAGTTTCTTTGCAATTGATCAGTACTGGTACTGCTCCCATTGCTGGTAAAAGTCCCTATAGAATTATTACTTGCTGCTGCTATTGGAGATGTGAGAATTGAGTTTGAAATGGAAGGGAGAATATTATCATTTGTTGACATGTTGGAATTGAAGTGATGAGAAACCATTTCTGAATTCTTGGAGTTGAAAAGAAAATGATTGGTGTTTGGACTCATGGACAAACCAATGTTTGATCCATAATTCAACTGCTGAAAAGAGAGGTAAGTTGCTAAGTCAAGAGGCTTATTGCAACTAGTGGTGGAGGTTTCATGTGTGTTAACAAACCTATTAAGGAAGAATTCATGTGTTGGTGGGGCTACAGCAGCATTCATATTATTTGAATAGCGGTCCATAGTTGTGGCAGAAGAAGATGGTTTTGGTTTCTCTGTTTCAATTCCATAGTTAGAATTCTCATGAGCTTCAAAGAAATTGAGTTCACTGGAGCCTTCAGAAGCTTTCTCATTATTGTTCTTACTGATTGCTGAAACCTTCTCTTCATTCTCAACCTCAGAAAGTGGCTTATGAGTGTTTGGATCAATCCCTTTTTGCCTTAGCTTTTTCTTAATGGAAGAGTTCCATAAATTCTTGATTTCATTGTCTGTTCTTCCAGGTAATCTAGCAGCAATTTGTGACCACCTAAACAAACCAAAAAAAAAAGGTGTCAAAGATCAGTTTTGTTACATTTTGAGTAGTGTAAAGTGTAAAAGAATCAAGAAAATATGTATTTACTTGTTCCCTAAAACTGCATGAAGTTCAACGATCAAATTCTCTTCCTCTTGTGAGAATGTTCCTCTTTTCAAATCAGGTCTGAGGTAGTTAATCCACCTTAGCCTGCAACTTTTTCCACACCTCTGAAGCCCTGCATTAAAAAACAAATTAAACTAGTGTTATTTTTTCTTCATGAATTTTCAAGAAAATAAGGTAATATATATATATATAGTGTGTGTGTATTATATATAATACCAGCTAGTTTAGGGACTGAACTCCAACAGCCATGACCATATTTAGTAATATGATTTATAAGTTTCTCATCTTCCTCAGGGGACCAGAGGCCTTTCCTCAGCTTCTGCTTGTAACAGCAAGAATGCCTCCCCATGTGCACTGCAATGCTGGCAAGAAATGCCAAAATGAAGCCTAAGCTGTACGTACAAGAGGAAGAGCAATTCTATTTAGAATGGTTTTAGAGAGAAATATACGAAGGATGGTGTTAATGAATAATTAGAAAATGGAACGAGAGTGGAACCTATGGAAAATGAAAGGGCACACAGGCTGGTACGAATCGAATAGATAGGAGGGAGAGGAACCTTAATATTAATAACAAAGTCATATTCAGCAGATGGTTTTATTTTGAGGTTTTATTATCTATAATAATTTTACATTATCAAATCTATTATGTATCAAATATGATTCAGTTGCCTTACTTATTGTAGCAGGTAAAGCTACAGATAACGTAAAAATCTTTTACTCAATATATACAATTTAAATTCATGCTTTTTTTTTTCTTTTTTCTTTTTTCTTCCCCTTTTTCTACATTTGAAATGTGAAATTGGAGCTCCAATAATCTAACTTTTTTTGTCTTATAACATGGTTTTGAGAAAATTAATGAGTTTGACAGCATTTGTAGGGTACATCTAGAGAGATATTTCTTTTGGGCAAAAATAAGGGTATTTTCTCCCCAAGACTTACTGTTCATAAAGTCTTAATCAGTTAAAATAAATTAAAACTTTAAAAAAAGGGAATAAAATTAAAACAAGCTGTAATGTTGATAACTTGGTTTAAAAGATGAGAGAATCTTTCCAACTGATATGCTTTGTTCAAATAAACAACTGATCTCTGAGTTAATTTCAATTCCAAAAGTTCCAAAAAAAAAAAAAAAAAATTTGAGAGAGAAAAGGTTGAAATATTTAGAAAGGATTAGTTATTAGAAGGTCCAGAAGTCGAGAAATTCCTATGATTAGTTAAAACTAGCAATTACGATAAGCAGTGACAAAACTAGAAATTTTTTCAAGAGTATTTAAATTTAAAAAAATTAAAAAAAAAATCGTGACAAAAGATGTTCAATGTGTGTTATATACCTCTAAAACGTAATATTTTACCTATATACACAGTGCAATTTTTCGATGAAAGGTGGTCAGTTCACCACGGTTGTGATTACGTGGCTTCGCCAATGAGATAAGCAAGATTTTATTAATGGTAAGAATAGCACTTCCGCCTGTATACATTCCCTTGAGGGAATTGTCTTTCATGTTTGATATCAATATATAGACTCCAGTGTATTTATTTAGTTATTTTTTCACCAGGTGGCATTCAAATTATTAAACTTTTATCTATCATTTCTGTGAAGTGATCATAATTTCTTTGTATAGTGTTATTTACGAATAATTATTGTAGAAAATTAATTTTTAATTTCTTGGGAACATGAAGGGTATCTTCCATTTTCTCTTAAAAACCATCTATATTCCCAACAACTCCAAATATGAATTATCTTCCCTTTCACAGACAGAATCAAACAAGATAAAGAAAATAAAGAAGCCTCCCTCTTCATGATTAATTTAGATATTTTTTAATTGTTTTATAGGATTATTTTTCTCCCTACATGACGGCAAAGGAACTTCTTTTGTGTTTATGATTAGTTGTGTGACTAAATGAAAATAATTAAACGAGTAAACGTTGTTTATTTCATATAAAACACAACCGACAGTGACAATAATGTAGCTGTCCTCCTTTGAACTTAGAATTATATTAAACTTGAATATGGACAAATTTTAGTAAATTATTCAGACCCAAACTTTTGTTCATTGTATCCCCCTTTTTTTCTTCTTTATATTGAATTTTCTTGAAAAATACGGAATTACTATAATAATGGTATGTCTGGTTTAACTTGGCGTACGCTTCGATTATACTATTCGATACACATATTATGTCACATTAGTACACATAATTTGATAATTTTGCTCAGTAAAGTTTAATTGCATGCCTGCTATCTCACATTAGCACCCATATCAAATAACTCTACTCACTTAACCAAGTTGTATCTGCTGAAATTGTTGGTGATTTTGTACCAATTTCATTGAATAGTTTATTTTCTAAATTATACTGGAATTCAAGCTTTCATTTAAGTAACTACATAATTCTGGTTGGTAAATTCTAAAGTTGGCCTGCTGAATCATTTCGGGAAGTCGGTTTTCTATTGTAAATAGAGGGCCAAACCTGGCCCAATTTGTGGGGTTATTCGAAAAATTACTATCTTCCATCTAGAAATACCATATTTATTAGGCTAATTATGTGACTGCACTGCCTTTTCACTTTGACGGCATGCAAATTTGCTTAAACCAACCATAACAGTTTGAACATTGTTGGAACATTAGACTTGAATCAAATAGCGAAATGAAAACTCCTTTGCAATAAAACTTTCTTAATTTAATTAAAAGACGTCTGATAATGTTGTGTTTCTTTGATAAATGCATGTGGAAGCTAAATTTCAAAGGTGAAAGTGAAATACGGAAAAGAAAAAACAAAAACCGAAACATAGTTATGGCATGAAATTAATTTTGCTTATCATATATATATATATATATATATATATGTGAATTTGTAATATTTTCATTACAAATTAAATTATACTAATAATATAACTATTCTTTACACTATATTCAAATTCATATATTATTACGTGGTTTCCTGAAACAAAATTTTTTTGGCCAATCACCTTCTTCTCTTCTTCCTTGAGAATTTCAATTCTTAAAACCTTTTAATTTTTCATTATTTTGGGTTATTGGACTACTTTGCTACAAGCTGTATATCAGCCATGTCATCAAAGAAAGAAAGAAAAAGAAATCCATGCCATGAATAAGCAATCACATTTCCAGAGACTTATGTTTTTCATTTTAGTTTTTGTTTCTTATTCTTTCATTGCTTTCCTGTCACTTTACCAACAAGCCTCCAACTTTATCCTTAAAGTTTGAAATTAAGAGGACTATTGAACTGTCTCTTGATGATAACAAGACCAAATTCAGTGTTAATAGCTCGACTTTGATTTTCCAATTACATATTTGTAAATTCAAAAGAGTTGTACAGTAGTGAGGGATGCGCAAAGTTTCGCGCATTTAAATTCGGTCTAGACTGAATATCAGAGGAGGTATCACTACCCGAAATTCCAACCAGTTGAAGTTACAAATACATGAGCAAGTACACGGCATCACCCTTCATGCTTTTACTCTCTTCCTTGCATGATAGTATAAATGCAATTGCACGATATCACCTTTCCTGCTTTAGCCTCACCTTCACTCAAGCAAAGATATCAATATGCAAACAAGGTACGACAACAGCCTTTGTGCTTTTCACTCTTCCTTACCAAGCAATCACAACAATACTGAGCAAGATGGGAAGCAAATTCAATTTCAACAACAGTATTTAAACACAACTCATCATATGTGAATCTTTCAACAATTAGTGTCAAAAACCAATCGACTATTTTCACGTTCTCAATACTTAATATCACAACAAACTCAACACAAGAAATAATATGAAAGAGAGCAATCAAGTAATTAACAATCTATCTAAGCATGGAAGACATATTATACGAAATAAAATGGTACAAATAAGACAAATTCCACCTGCATGCTTATCGCATGATCAACGAATATACACTCGTCACTTTGCATACACGCGCCCCCAACACATAGTAAATAGACTCGATTCTACCTTATTTCCCTCAAATAAAGCTTAACCAAGACACTTACCCGAAACAAAATCAACAATCAACCAGGACTTTTTCTTTAGAACAAGCCTCAGAGCTAACCGAATCTAGCCAATGTCATTCAAATAATTCAAAACAATCTTTAGAATCTACCCACAAATGAAAATGTTCGATTTTAACACAAATGAAAAAGTCAACAAAAAATCAACACGAGCCCACGAGGTCGAAATTCGAGATTCAGATCAAATCCCGATTATCCATTCACTCCCGAGCCCAGATATGTGATTTATTTCGAAATTCAACTCAATTCGAGGTCTAAATCTCAATTTTATAAAATCCCTAAATTATACTCAAAACCCTTAATTTTTACTCTAAAATTCATAAATTTGATGATAAAATTCATGAAAGAGTAATTAAAATTGATTGAATACAAGTTAAACTTGCTCACCAATAAATTTGGGAAGAAAATGCTCTTCAAAAATAGCTTTTATGGAGTCTAGGGTTGAAAATGGGTTAAAATGAGCTAAGTCCCGATTTTTTATCCCAACCTTTACCCAGCTGCAGATATCGCAATTGCATACTCTCGTTCGCAATTGCAATGTTCGCAAAAGCGAATAGATCCTATGCCTCGATGTCGCATTTGCGACCTAAGACTTCGCATTTGTGAAGTCCCACCTATAACGACCGAGCTTAGGGTCGCGACGGATAACCGACACTAAGTGCCGGTCATCACTAAACTTGTTGATAATCTATTAATCATGAATATAAATGGATAAACTAAACAAGCATAAGCATGGTTGATAAGAATTGTACAATATAGAAAGCTGACAAGGTTAAAGCAAGCTCATATATAAAAACATACTAACTGCACAGCCGCATATCTACAGGCCTCTAGGAGTGCTGAACTAAAAAAGTACTGGACAAAACATGCTCTCGTCTTACCCAAAATAGTTGTCTGTACACGTACCAAAAGATAAGTAACTTCGGGAGTAAGCGGAGTGACTCCAACATCTAGTGGATAACCTACTAATGTGGCTCAAACGCTGATATATATATGTACCTATGCGGCACAAAACGCAACGTCCTGGGAGGAACATGAGTACGATATATAAAAAGTATGTAGGGTGGAAAACATATGTAAATCATACTAAAGTATGGACATAAGATGAAAATCTGAATATAAGCTGAAAGCTAAATAAGAGTCTTAACTTGCAACTGATCTAGAACTGAACCGAAGTTTGAGCTGAAACTGTGCTGAAACTGAACAACTATCTGAACTTATACATGTATGGTGTTACAGGCTATATCCCCCCAACGCAAACTGTATCTATATACACGTATATAACATGCATGACTGGTGTTATGGGCTATATTCCCCAGTAGGTAAATATATAATCAACAAGCCCGGCTGGTGTTATGGGCTATCTCTCCCCAGCATATAATCAATAGGCCTCGCTAGCCTTATGGGATATCTCCCCCCAGAATATAATGAATTGGCCTCGCTGGTGTTATGGGCTATATCCCCCAGCATAATAAATGTAAAAATGTATAAGGCATAACACATGTGGAAACATCATATGGACTCAAGAGATCATGAAGGGAACCATAAATGGAATCACAAACGTAATCTGATGTTCGTCGTCCATAAAGGACAGAGGAGACTATCCCCATTTTAGGGCGAAACTAATTATGTACATGAGATAGTAATGTTAATTAACACATTAGGATCCCTCCATAATCAATTTAGAACCAAGGAACTCAAGATTTGTCCAACTCTTCAAATTTTCAAAATTTTTTGTAGAGTTTCCCCTAAAACTGGATGATCCCCAAAAATAACAGCAAACACCACAATATACATGGGAATGGATACCAGAAAAAGATGATAACATCAAACTAAAGGAGATCCAGTTATCTACAATAGTGTCAAACGATTGACAAAATAGAATTGTGAATGTAATGTTGACCCATAATGGCTAACTTATGACATGAAAGTCTAAATAAGATTTAGGAATAACCTAAGCACCAACACATGAAAATTAAGCTTATATAATCTTAAATAAAGATATTATTATCATATGTGTGTTAGTTATACATATAAATATTAAAGGAACAGAACAAACGGGAGTCCAGATGGCATAGGCCAAATTGGCAATTTTCCTCTTTTGTTTTTGTTGTGTTTTGAAGTTCCAACCTAAACTATTTTATTCCATAAATCACATATGGAATTCAATTTCTATACAAGTATACAGTAAATGCTGATATTTCCCTTTAACAACCCTTGACAGATCAAGAAGAAATGCTAGAACATAGCTAAACCAAATCATACCGAAAATAAAACAAAAATCCTACATACCTCTTGTGTTCTTGCTTCCCGAACTTGTTCCCTTTCATCCACATCCTTACTTATTCTTGTATAACTAAAATACATAGGTGAAAATATTCCTTATCCATGAAGATATTTCCAATACACAAGTTATAAGGAGAAAGGGGGATGACAAGATTTTACCTATGTTGTAAGGATTGTGTTGATGTGTTCGTGTCTTGATTTTGAGTTGCGGGCGATGTAATTGATTCAAAACCTTAAATATGTATTTAGGATGTATAGAGAGACTTTTTAGGTCTGATTTGGGTTGAAATGAGCCTTGGAGACGAAGGCTACAACTTTATATATCAAGATAATCCTCAACCGATCTTGTGTGTCCCAAAGGGAGCTGCTTGCATAGTCTAGCGAAAATGCGAATATCCTCCAGTATGATGTCATATCGACGAATGGTTCCATGTGTTGGAAACTAGATTCATAGATATTCAATTTTGTTGGTGTATCACCCCGTAATTACGATTACATTGATAGAAAAGCTCAGTAAAATTAGACCTAAATTTTAAGTAAAATTATGAACGTAACTAGCGACAACTTTTGTCGACTTTTGTTTCCTAACTCGTTTGACTTCAAAACTTAACAAACGACTATAATAAGACTAAAATACCTCATATTATCACCTCCTTATCATGTTAATCACTCTAGTATCACCCTAAAAGTATGGGTCATAACATTCCCAACTTGTCGTTTCAGCGAAACTTATTTTCTTCAATTTTTTTAGCTTCTAAACTTTCCAATCCTCTTGGTAATTGAAGTTCATGATCTTAAATATTTGTAACCTTCAAGGTAACATGATTAACTTAATTTATGTACTTTTAAAGATGATCTAATTTACAAGCATACATTAACTGACTTACGACGTACTTTTATGTACGAAAACATGGGGTGTAACATCATTCCCCTCTTTGGAACGTTCGTCCTTGAATGTTGACAGATGAGCTTATCAGTCTCATAGCCTACAAATCTTACAAATACTTGTATACCGTCCTTTCCATCTAGGAAATTGTTCTGTGAATAAACCCAAAGGCCAGAGCGTTCCTTCTTTAGGCCTCTTTCTCATACCACGACATGAGTTAGGAATTCTTCCAATATCATAACTGTTGCTACCTTCTGTCATGCAACATGTACGACTCTTTCCTTGTACGCACACCTAAGCAAATTTTCTATCCCTTTTCCTCTAGTTGTTATCCAATCTCTCTAAGACTCATTTTGTGAGAACACACACACACACACACACACACACATATATATATATATATATATATATATATATAGCTATGACAAGCTATCCCTCTGGGCATCTATAGGTGTACTGAAGTTGTTCGATTGGTACTTTGTCGAACTTATGACTATTTCTATATTTTGTTTCATAGCCTCGATTATCTATCATTATGGAATTACTACATCTAGGTAGGTCATATTATACCATAACACGTACTTTGATTTATTATTATCGAAGTCTGCTACCCAACCCCAGGTTACTCTCTCCCTGCTTATCCTTTATGTATAAATCCAAGTCCTTTAATGCTTCATTATTCTGTTCATCTTAAGAATGAGCCTAATCTCATCTTTTGAACTTTTATCCATCTATTGTCGATTCACCTTAATGTTGATCTATAATCTACCACTGATAACTTGAAACCTCTTATGTAACAAATTATCACTAAGGCTCACATCTCATTAGGGAATAGTTGAAGTTATTTTCCTGATCCACCTAGGGATGATACTATATTTCAATAACCATATTTTATAGAATCTCAATGTTATTCATCATATGGGTGTATTCTAATCCCGTGAAATTTATAAAATCCCTTCTCTTTGAATCATTACTCAATCGAAGGCCTAAAAGTCCTCCTCCTATCATTTATCACAATTACACTCTTATTCTATTACCAGGGCAACATTCCATCTCTTCTAAATGCTCCTAGTCTTAAACTCCTCCGAGTTCATTCAGGCTATACTGAGCTTTCTATAACTTACGGAAACCATTTGCTCTATTGTTTTTATGGGCTCAATATCTAGGTCTTACCTATTCTCATCACCTCCTCACTCACATATTCTTATCCTTACTCTGGTATACCTAAAACCTTGTCGATCTACCATACTTTAGCTTGCGACCTACACGTATCTATTAATACTACTCGCAACCTTCATTTACTTGCAACACCATAGATTTCCTTATGTTATTCTAGAATCTCAAGCGAGACATCACATCATCTCTAACTATTACCTGATGGTAGCCTGATCTCAAGTCTATTTTCAAGAAGCACTTGGCACCCTGAAGCTCGTCGAACAAGTCATCAATTCTGGGAAGGGGATATTTGTTCTTGATCGTGACCTTGTTCAGATTTCTGTAATCTATACATATACGAAGGGGAACCATCTTTCTTCTTCACAAATAAGATTCGTTCTCCCTAAGTATAAGTGTTGGGTCTAATGAAACCCTTATCCAACATATCTTATAACTACTCCTTAAGTTCCCTTTATTCTGTTGGTGCCATCCTGTAAGGAGGAATATATATTGGTTGCATACCCAGTACTATGTCGATGAAAAAGTCAATTTTCAGCCCTGGAGAAAGACCTGGAAGCTCATCTGGTAATATGTTAGGGAATTCATTCACTATTGGAACTGATTTAGGAGTCAACATTCCCTTAGCGTTCATCTTCTTCATCTTAAGGTATGAAATAAATCTACTTTTTGGTGATGAAAAAACACCTTTCCATTTTAAAACGTCTTAAGGTACGGAAGTCTTGGGTTAAAACAAATTTGGGGAGGGGGGGGGGGGGGGGATGGGTTAAATGACTATTTTGTAAATAGCCAACAACTATTTTTAAAGGCCAACGGGCAGGTTCTTCAAAGCCCAACGAAAAAGTTTTTTTTTTTTTTTGAATTTTGATCGTTGGGACCGTTTGGTCCGCCAGGGACCGATTCGGTCTTAGTCTGGTCCCGGTCCCAAACGATTCCGAGCCTAGCGGTCCTAAAGTAAAGAACCGACCGAGAAGCCGGGACCAAGCCCACACACACTGGTCCAATCGATCCAAGCCCATTTGGCCCACAGTTCCGAGCCGGTCCCAATCCTGGACCAGCCAACTTGTCACTTGATCACGCTCAACTATGTCTTGTAGAAGACTAAGCGGGCGTTGCAAATATAATCCTGGGGTATTATGCCCAGGGTCGATGCCACAGGGAATTTACGTATCAATTGAGTTTATTGAATACTAAACTGATGTTTAATCAAGTTCCTCAAGACTTTTGAATATCAAGTTGTTTTGTTTAATTAATTCTACTCACAAAATAATCAACTAGTAATTAATCTAACAATTTAATGTAAACAATAATATTAAAGGTCTAAGGTAATGGTTTCCCCCGTTGGTGAATTCTTTCTCGGAT